>OZ022597.1:18128126-18163126 GCA_963669155.1 Arbacia lixula
TCTTGTGGCGAAATCCACATAGCTGAGCGCAATAATTACGATTTACTGTTATTGTGATCAAGCGAAATAAACACGAAAAGCAAGGTGATGCTGTGCGTATTTATTTTGTATCTAGGCCTATGTTGCTTCCTATAACTCGAAAATGTATAAGTCTCTGTTCCTATATCAACCCGCTTTCTGTTAAAACCCACCACTTCAGAACTGTCCGTATGATTTTTAGCAGCTAGTTAGGATCAAGCCCCTTTTTTTTCAAAGTTTATGTCAGCGATGATTATGACAGGGAATGGGATAAGATATATAATTGGTGACTTGTTTGGTTTTACAAATATCATTACTATTACTATATTTAAACAAGAAATCATTCTTTTAATTCATACCATCATGTATAAATGCAAATGCATCAATTTAAGCACGTATATTGTATCTGGTTATTGTCCTGTGGCGTTGTTGACCGCCTTTCTCCTCTCTTCTTATTTTCTTCTATTGTCAATCTTTACTCCCCCCCCCCCCCCTCTCTCTCTCTCTTTCTCTCTTCGATACTGCTTCTTTCCTCGGTTTCCTGCTTTTTCTTTTGAGCAAATTTGATTAATAACGGGTTGACGAGGCCACGGTAGGTCAATAGGTCACCGGAAATTAGTTTTGTTTCCGGTATCTAATTCCGTCTGCCTTCAACCATCACTCTTAGAGGAACAAAGAACAAAATTGAAGGATGCAAGCAGAAGCAGAAACAGAGTGAGAGAAAAAAAGACAAGAGAGAGAGAGAGAGAGAGAGAGAGAGAGAGAGAGAGGGGCAGGGAAGGAGGGGTGAGAGGGGAGAGCCAGTTAGAAAAAGTGAACAAGAGAACGAGAGGGAGAGAGAGGGAGAGAGAAAGAGAGAGAGAATGAGAGAGAGAGAGAGAGAGAGAGAGAGAGGAAGAGAGAAGGAGGAGTGGCGGTGAAATGATGTGATGATAAATAATGAGAGATAGAATCAATTGAATTCCTGGATATCATAATCAGAATGTCGTGTTATTTGTATGTACGTTGCCATGGTTGTTTTGTGCATAATGAATTTTTGTATTAATAAAGCACATGGCGTATCGTAATCATGAGTTTTAATTTAAATGATTAATTTACTGTACGTATTAGGTTTAATTGCAATCTCTGTGTGTAAACATGGTAAACACATGAGCTTCAAGACACGGCTTCGATATGAATTGATCTTTTAGTTCGCTTCTCCCGGTATAACTACTTTGCCGAAAAATGCGCTTTACACAAGTCATTTCTCATTACGTCCTCTCAGTGAGCGATTTCAGCTGAGCACATATTGAATGTGTCAACCGGCTCCACTCCTTTGGAAGCAATTTCCCTAGGAGCCGTCTACTCTATCCATAATAGTCCATGTGGCGCGTAGGGAACAGAATCACAAGTAAGGATATTTAGCCTGCGCAGAATGACACAGGCTATCGTCTAGGCATTGGTCATAGTGCTTTGACGCAAGGTGACAGGCGTCTAGTTGTATGACAACACGATTATTCTGACGTTGCGTAAAACGACACGGTATCTACGGTAGATGTGAACGTGTTGATTGTAGTTAAACCCGTAAGTGTCAGGCAACATAATGCGGGCAAAATGATGAGTTTGTGCGTATTACGTACATGAATGTCAAATGAAAAGTTAAATGTGAAATAAACAGCAGGGGAAACAGACACGTGTATAGCAGACAAAAAAGAATAATAAACAAAATGCAAGTCATGAACATGAAATTGGTCCAACATGCCGGAGGCTATAGGAGGCTATCATACTAGTCTTGGATTAACGTTTTGATATTTTTTTTACTCCACATTAACAAAGGTTTCACGTACTAGTTCCATGTTTTCTAAATTATAACATATCGATTTGCTAAGAAACCTAACTTCTATCTTAGCTGTCGGTGTCGGTGTCCTTTAGCCAGGTTAGTATGCTATGTCAGGGAGCATGGCTTGGGTCCGAGGGCCATCCATATATGCTCTTCAAGTATCATTCCCCCGCCTCCCTCCACCAGTAGGGCTGTCTACTCCCATTCCTTTCCTTGTCTCTCTCTCTCTTTCTCTCTTTCTCTCTTTCTCTCTCTCTCTCTCTCCTTCTCTCTCTCTCTCCCTCTCCCCAACTTCTCTCGCTCTCTCTCTCTCTCTCCCCTCTCTCCCCTTCTCCCCCCCCCCCCTCTCTCCTTCTATTTCTGACTATTATCCCCTGCGGCGGATCTTCTTCTTATCTCTCCTGCGTCTTCCCGTTCCTTCCTCGCTGCACATAATGCGCTGCACACCACAATTTGTTTGCTACTGCTTTTCTCGGGAAAGCGCGCACATGGTGTCCCGAAAATCATGTTACCCGGCGAACCGTATGCGAGCCGTCGTCTGCTCAATGGTGATCGAACGATTATGTGCGTGCAATTCACCTGTTTCTACACGCGGGTTATCATTGAGTGAAAACGGCCGATTGGCGCTGCGATCTCCGTTTCATAACATCGTCCGCACTGTACGGCATGTTCGGACCTTTCACTCGCTCGTATCCTACGATTGTATTTCAAAGAGTGTTGGTGGCGAATGGGGTAGAATCTTCCGTTGCCCGCCTTGGAACGCTTTAAACCTGTCCGACAATAACGTTGGGAGCTGTTATTTCTCTTGTGGGGGTTCCTTGTTGTCTTGTTACGAAATCCCAGGTGGCGTTGCTCATAGATCTACAATGGCACAGGTAAGACTGCACCGCTGTTATGTTTTCATTTTAAGAAAGGTGTTGTGTTGTAGTAGTAAGTTTATCATGTTTATTGGCAGATGGACACGCCATCAACGGAATACCGTCCTTCATTGAGACTAGTTCTCATTCTTCTTTGATTTCTGGATACCAGGAAGGAATAATCTCATATTGCTAAAATTGTTGAGGTGAAACAAAATTTAGACCCCAGCTATGATGGCTGAATGGTACTGTCAGCAAAGGTTGGTCTGTTTCTTAACCCAAAGAAAACTGAGTTCATGACACTAAACGAAGAGGCTGATCATCCTCCAATCACCTCCAGAAAAGACTTACAAATCAAGGAAGTAAACGATTTCAAATATCTAGGATCGTTCGTTATAGATTCAAAGAAAGACTTCATGTCACGCAAAGGTCAAGCATGGAATGCATACAATAAATTACACCAAATTTGGCAATCTCAAATATCAAGGTCTACACAAGTGAAATTTTTTAGGGCCTGCGTCGAGAGCATCCTTCTTTATGGTTCAGAGACATGGACCATGAAGAAGGCACTACAGGACCGCCTCGATGGGACATATACTCGGTTACTCATGAGGGTACAAATATTAGTTGGAGGGAACACAAAACAAAACTAGAAATCTATGGAAATATACTACCTATCTCTACCATTGTTGCTCAGCGTCGAACGAGATTCGCTGGTCACTGCTTTAGGGCTAAAGACCAAGTAATATCAGTTGTTATTTGCATGAGACTCCCATGCCCTAACTGAGGAAGGAGACCTCTGAACTACATGGATTGTATTGCAAGGGACATCCAGTGTGAAACTGGGGACTAGCAGACATTGATGAATGATAAAGACTCATGGCGTTGCGTTGTGAATTCAATCTCGGATGCGTCCGCTTAGTAGTAGTAGTAGTAGGTACTGCCAAGATTTTGGTTCGAAATCGTGATTAATGTTACCTGTTACAATTATGTTTTAAAAACAGTTAAGGTGTGTACACACACCTTCTTTGGAGGGGTGTGGTAGGTGGGTGCCTTGAGTTTGACATTACGTGCAGATTTAGCATGCTGAGGTTTAGGCAAATGTGTGGACGTTTATATGAGATTGACAGTAAATCAACTTCAAGTTTTCGAATGTTGATACCAATTTTAGAGGCTTCGTTCACTCACCCCCCCCCCCCACCCCCCAACTTTCAACTATACATCAAGTAATGTATCACAGTGCTGAAACCACCACAAACCCCTGCTCCTCCTCTTTCCCCCTTTCCCCATCCCCCTTCTCCACCTCCATCCCATATTCCCCGTCCCCCGGTAGGTAGGCCAATACATTCAGAATGTGTTGATCACGCCACCGTGCACAGAGAATAAGATTGTTGTTATCGTATTACTCACGAACTGCCAGGAATAAATGAATAAGTTCTGAAATGATTTAAAGAATTGCTTGCTGCACAATCTAAAGTGTGATCTGCTGTCTACTCCACGGCATGCTCAAACTATGGCAACCGCCCATTCCTCAAGATCGATGTGTTCGTTCTGATGAATATCATCCCGGGTTAACACAAAACCAGAACGGGAATTTGTATTATTTTAGTTTTTATGTATCTTCAAATGTTGTTACCCGATGGTTAAAACTAATAACAAAGCTATATTTTTCAATGATCTTCGATCATGTCCATGTTGAATGATCCTGCCCATTCTTTGATTTCACATTCAGTGATGTTGTTGGAGTAGTGTACATAAAAACGCCTTTTTCAAATGGGTTTTAGATCATCAACATTAATGACTGGTCATGTTTTGAGTTAGATTTACATCAGCTTTGAAATCACACATACTCCAAGATATCTTGTTCACCAGAATGGCTTGATTTGTGTTTAAATTTCACTGTTTACGTTGTCTGCTTATTGCTGAAGATCAAAAATGAATCTTTGATATTATAAAAAGAAACGTACACTAAATGAATTATGAGATAAATTAATTACCAATTAGATATATTGATATTTATTTGCGTGAAGTTAATTAAGAGTTCTGACGTCAGCCATGAACGCAGGGTGACGCAAATAGATTCACACCATTTTTTCTCACTTCTCCAGGGTACATTTATTTATTTTATTTATATGTATTAGGCATGGTCACACCCTCAGGAACTGTACCATGTCGTTTCAAAGTAAGCAGACAATCAGTTTTGGAGCAGGTTCGAGTCGCTCACCGTTATCACAGGATAGCTCAAAAAAGGGGGTCAACTCATTACATTCCAGTCAACCTCATTTCCTACCATGAAAAATTGTGTGTCTTACCAACACAGATATGCAAGAATGGGGCAAACAGAGTTAATTCATTTATCCGTGCTAATCGCGTTCTTTTGAACTCGAGGTATGTTTTATCCAGGTCACTAAATGGAATGACATTAAATCACCCAGGGTTCTCGGCTAGTGTCCTCACGACGCAGGAGGAGGAAGGGAGACGGAAGGGGGGGGGGGGGGGGCGAATCAAACCCAGCACATGGTTTACATGGTTTAGCTATGCGTGCTTCTCCATTGGCGTAAAGACATCCAATTCAAGAGTTGACCGTAGGAGTGCAGATTGTAGAGATTGTGTGGGCCGGGGTCAGAAGCGTTCTGCGTTCTGCGTTCTGCGTTCTGCGTTCTACTAGTACCACTTCACCTGTATTTGTTTGAGTTTGGGATCACGTGGCAAAATCTTCTCTTAATGTTGCAGCCGTTAGGGTAAAAAAAAACCCAGATCCGTGATGGCGGCAGACCGTTTCAGCAATCATTACGGGTCCCATAATCACAACAACTTCACTATCTGTTCAATCCTTTTAGTACTACTGGTATGTGTAGTGTCTCGATGCAATTGTCATGGCTTGGAAATGAGAGGGTTGAACAGTAAGTCGAGCTGTTTTCGTGGAGTGATACCCCCTTACCCCCACTTCATCTGGTAGTATGGTCTGACACCGCCCTTGCCGATTGGGTAACGCTCAGCGCACACTCATCACAACACGTCTCCCTACGGTATCCGCTGCCTACCCGCGCGGACACCAATTTGCTGAATAGGTTTTAGGTTTTGATTGAGTCAGCTTGCATGCACTTTGGTCTGCCTTGCTTAGGGGGAATGAATTCAAGTTATCTCGTGTCGCGTAGTTACATCTTCTGCAGTTTTTCTGATCGGTTAGAAAAGGCTGAAAGCGATGCCATGAATTAGACGCATTTACCGCAACGTTGGGATTAGAATGTTCGACAGCTAAAGTTACCTTTAATATACATCATTCTTAGCATTCCTCGGTCAAAGAATGCTAAAAAAGAAAATGATCACCATATTGTGCGATTTGTAATTTCCAGGACAGCTCAGCGTTGTAGGTGGTTCGGTGGTGGAATGTCATCGCCATTTGTATGAACCGTCATGCAGTGGTTTAATTCAAGTATAAATCTTGATCACCAGACTCATATGATTAGAAATATTACTCAATTTACTTTCAAGTGCTCACAATAACAACTGGACTCTGAGCATAATATAATAATAATTTAATATGTTCTATGCAAACTTGATAGCAATATGTAATTATTACTACGGAGTTTATAAACAGTTTTCTATTATTTTACTTGTACTCACAAAAAAAAACTCTAAGCTATGGGACGTCTGCAGCAAGTAATACTCAATAATATCTCAGAGGCAATGGTATGAATATGAAGAAAGCAAATTTTCAATCGCATTTCCAAATCCTCCAATGCCACACGCCTACGGTAGTCATCATCACTACGGCGTAGCATTGCAGCAATTATCCTGCTGTATCCAGCTTTGTCCTTTGGAAGACATCGACATAACTATAAGCATAAATAGACATGATAGAGAGTGGGAGGGAACACCATTATTATTTTTTTAATGACGAGTAATTGTTTGACTTGCCGTGCTCGCGGTCACGTTGTCGTACACGCCTATATAAAGCCAATAGGCCTTGGGTGATTGACAGATTACGCATGTAGATGAGCGGGTTTAAGTCCCTGGGCGCCACGTGTGGCATGTTTATATATATAATACACACAAATCTCATAAAGCAGCAGTCTGTATGGCACAGTGAGGCCTAATAGATTCGGTGCCAGCCTGTGTTGTGTACAGTATGTCAATTTGTGTTGACTCATGTAATTGTTTCACCAAGCTGTTCGTAAGTTACGAACGAACTTACGAACGACTGGTTATCCCTTCTTGTGCTAAATACGATACCACTTTTTATTCATTGAGAATCTGACTTAGCACAAGAAGGGGTCACCAGTCGTTCGTAAAGTCGTCCGTAACTTATAAACAGCTTTGTCAAACACCCCCTGATCATTTATACTACAATACTTAGTATGTATAGTGTAAAGATTAAAGAGCTCATTTCCAAAACATGTTGAATAACAAAACACAGAAATCAGAGAAAAGGCGTGTTTCTGTTGCTTTTTAGATTTCCAGTGAAGAGTTAAGAGTTAAGAGTTGCGATTTTCCGGATGGACGTACCTTATCATCATACCCATAGGAATCTAAACAAAACAAAAACTTTCTTGGCAATGTTGGTTTCTTACTTTAACTCCAGAAGAGAACAGTAAGAAGGCTTCACATGAAGCTATGATACAGAAACTCACACAAGCACATCGGTGTAAATCATTTCTTTCTAGATATATCAGACAATGAAATCACTCCTCATCATATCGTTAAGATTTTTATATTGAAAAATAAGGATCGAATTTCAGTCGTCAGTATCTTTCGGCAGGTATAACATGTTAAAGTGAGGCTGTGAGTAGATATATGAGAATAGATAGTGAAATCTTACCACCACGTGGTAGAAATCATTAAGGCAACAGCTGGTCACGAGATGAAGAGATATTGATGAGATTCCGCCCCGTACCCAGGAGCAAATTAGTCTCATATCGTTCACCACGGTTGATACCGTATACCCGTCAGCATGCTCGAAATAATAATGTGTGTCGTCCAGTCTCGGTACAGCACATGTCACGCGCTCCTTTTTTAAAATGTTTTTTTTTTTTCCTTGGCGAAAAGAATCGTGTAATAATCATGTTCGCACATTATAGTTACCATGGTTGTTTGTTGGGTACAACATTTTCATTGGGATTCATTAGGATAATTTGTCCGCTATCTGTGACAAACTAACTTCTTATGACATTACCCATGAGTTAGGTGTCATCTCTTTGTAATAAACACTTTGTGCGCTCCTCCGTGATGATCTCATAATAAGCATGTTTAGATATCAACTAATTACAAATATATTTGGGGCAGATGTAAACAAAAAATACCAAGTGCCATTAAACTAATGTGTATTAAAGGGTAAGATGGTTGCGCTACCTAAGTAGTCCTTGGTATAATTGCCTGGGCTTACGCACATTCCTTCCTCTAATGCAGAGTATCATATATAATAGGGACTTTAGTACGTCCATGCACATTACACAGCGTTACAAACCGCTTCCATAGGAACGAAACAGGGGAGGGGTGGCATGACAGCGCACTTGGCCCCGTTCATCAATAGGATAACAATACAACACGCCTGATCATCAGACATGTCTGTCTATGTAGAGCCTCTTCTTTACCACCTGGGTCGCCATCAAATGTCGAGATTGGCTACGTGCTTGTAAGCCGCGCTTCTTGGTGAAGAGTGATTAAACTGGACCACCATAAGCACAGGTTCTGTCCATGATCAGAGTAAGCCCTATCGATACCATACCTATCGATACCATAGCTGCATACTTTGCGTAATAATTCAACGAGCTTTAAATAGCTTGGTACGAAGAGGGTAAACCGTCCTTTTATGCCCACCAAGGCGATATGACACACCGCAGTATGTATTATTTGATACTTGAGTCAAGGTACATTCTTTACACCATATCCCTGATATGACATTCGTCTATCGAGTGGAGTATGCAACAAAGAGCCTAAAGCCAAGGGTTGGGTGAGCTGGTCGCTATCTGACGGGAATGGAATCTGGTAGATTACCCACCTGTCAATAAGATAACCTCGACATTGTACTCTCATTGTGTTATAAATCAGAATCAATGTTCAAATCATGGCGATACCAGGCAAACAGCTTGTAAGTATTTCTAGCGCAAATGGAAGTATATCCTTTTGCATAAATGGGAATGACACGGGGCTGGTGATGGGTATGGGCGGGTTGAAGGGTTAGGAGCCATGGTGTGTGTGTAATAGGGGGGGGGGGGGGGGTTAGGCGCTAAATAACGCCTGCAATCTTTGTTTCCTTTCTGATCACTCACAACTTTCTCCTTTCACATGTAGCCCATACTATAATGACAGTGGTAATACTTTCTGACCATGCTTACAAAACCACGCCGTCCGGTTTTTCAAACGAGAGAGAAACAAACAACACCAGGAAAGATTATATTCGTGTACACGTTATCACAATATTGAAACAACTTTTTCTTAAAGGGCTGTTATTGAGGTGACGATGAGGGAGAAAGAAAGAGACAGCAAAACAATGAGACAAAAAGAGACTCATAGAGATAAGGTTGCAACATATGCAAGAGAAGGCTGAGCAGAAATATCACATTGCAAGCCAAGAAATTCTGAGCCAGCCTTCACTAAGTCAATAAGACCTGGTAGAGTCCGGTCACGTGTCAGTATCGCATCGTACGTGACCGACTATGGTCGTGGGCAGGTGTCTGATTTATACCACAGCTTAGGCCAACATCTCTCTCTCTCTTTCTCTCTCTCTCTATCCCTCTCTTTCTCTCTCTTCCTCTTTCTCTCTCTTTCTCTCTCTCTCTCTCTCTCTTTCTCTTTCTCTCTCTCTCTCTCTCTTTCTATATATCTCTCACCTTTTCTCTCTTTCCTTTTCTTGTTCTTTCTCTATCTTCTACCCTCTCCCCTCTCTATCTCCGTATCTCTGTATTATTCTCACCCCTCTCCATCAGGTTTATATATCTTTATATATTTATGTCTCTCAGTATGTGTCCATAGACACACTCTATATTCATGGTATTGTGCCTCTGTCTCTGCATCTCTTTCTATCCGTGTCTGTGTCATTTTCTCTAATTCCTACCCTTTGATCTCTCTATCGCTCTATCAACATCTCTCTCTCTCTCTCTCTCTCTCTCTCTCTCTCTCTCTCTCTCTCTCTCTCTCCCTCATCACTACTTTTGATCTCATACATGTCATTTATCTCTTTCTCTGCCCCTGTGTCCCACTGCCCACCCTCTATCTCTCTCTATTTCCCTGTCTCTCTGGTCCGTTCTTTTGCGTTCGTTTTTTTAAGTTCTGTCTAATCTCTTTCGCGCGTTCTTTTTTGCTTTCTCTCTCCATCACTTACCATCACCTACTTTTATCTCTTTATTTCTGCCTGTTCTTTCTCGTCCGGGACCTCATTGATATATGGCATGGCGTATGTTACCTGGCTCTGACGTGTTAGACCTGCCAAAGTGGGACTTTCAGTCCAATAATGATCAAGACATGTCGTTGTTATACACGCACCTTGCAGATGCCTAGAAGGTGTTGAATTGATTTAAATACATGTTTTTTTATTCAATTTTACTACCATATAACAAAACGTGTAAGACATTATTTCACAAACATGGTATAATGAATATGACTCTGTAATATAAACCTACATGAGGTTTACTGTACCTAGTGACGAAAGGTCATTTGAAATATTTGTCTAGTGTATATTTTTTGAAATATAAATATATAACAGAGCTATATGAAAGCCTCAAAATCTGTTTCCGTCTTCTTAGACTACATGTGTCGCCTAGCATCCAGGTCACGTCTCCATGTCGGGCTCCATCGGCTCTTAGACCAGAGACAGGAGGTGCTTCAGCTAAGGCTGCGTTCACACTACAGCCAATTGCCGCTGCCAATGCCGCTTACCGATACGGCAAGTCGGTGCGCTAAATTGCACGGCTTCTTTCCCTGGCGACGCAGTCGACCAGCCTGGTTTGCCGATGCGGCTTACTGTTACGGCTATTCGGTGCACTCATTCGCACGGCTTCTGTACATGACGACCAGCTTGGAAGTATACTAAAAGTAAATGCATTGCTTTGCCGCGGCGGGGAAAATGTTAGTAGCAGACGGCAAACGATGAGCGGCGACGGCAAACTGCGTCCGTGTGAACAGAGTCGGGGAGCGATAGCACGGCAGCGCACTTGGCCCCTTTAATCAAAAGGATAATTGAATCAGTTTCCATTAAGGCTTCCATAGGGGAACCGGAGCGACGTAACGCGATCCCACATGGTTTCGCTTCTCATTCAGCCACTTAGCGCAAACACAGAGGCTTTAAGAAAATAGAAAAGGAACTTTGGATGATGAAGCACAATTAAGGCTTCTAGGCATCCCCAGGGTTTAATATCTTTTTCTTTTTTGATAGGTTTTCATTTTGAGATTTGCTGTTATGATCGGATAAAAGAATTTCTCTCCCTTAACAATCTCTGAGCAGGAGGCCAAACGAGGGCAAAGACTTAGAAGAGATTTCCAAATCGCCGTCTATGCCGAGTGTACAGCTCGAAAGGGCGTCATTCATTATACACATACTTCAAGTTGATAGAACATTGTTATACATCACGTTTATATTAAAGTTTTACCTCGTTCGTTTTAACAATACCACACATCAATCATATTAGAAATGACGAGAAAAATAACAGTGAAAAAAAATCAAAAATAAAAGGAACGAATGAAACAAAAGCTGAGAACAAGAGAAAAGATAAAAGAGAAATTGCAGAATAATGGGAAAAAGAATCAACGTATATCACCTAAGGTGACAGCAAAGGAAAAACAATTGTAATTCATGTAAATATAGAGTCTAGCTTTCAGGCCTTTGGACAATTCTAATTCGAACTGAAAAGAGGGCTTTTTCTCACTAGACATATTTTTCATGTTCCTTATTTCTTCCTCCGCAGAAAAAATCTCCCCCTCTCTTTCTCTCTCCCTCCCTCTCTCTCTCTCTCTCTCTCTCTCTCTCTCTCTCTCTTCCTCTCTCTCGCACTTTCTCTCTCTCTCTGATCCCGATGTAAAGAATACTTGCCATGCTCCTGAACACATTACACTCCAACACCAGGAAACCCTGAGTGTAATGAGCGAAGCAATCCAGTGAACATAGTGAAGTCTAGAAGTCGTGATATATCAAGTGGCCCATTTCCCGTGTATAGGGTAAACACGTAGATTGAACGGTACCCTAGAAACATCGAGCAAACGGGCGATCACTTCCACGCGGCAAAAGGTCGGCCATTCACCAAACTTGACGCGGGATTAAAGTCAGTGTAGATCTAGTACAATGCTGAATGCTTCACAACTGATTGCAAACGACCCAAATGGTAAAAGGGTTCAGATTCTGAAATAATTGTTAAAAATGAACACTCACGTAGAATCCCAATCATGTAAAAAATATTTTTTTAAGAAAAATTTCAAAATCATATGACTGCTGTGTAAAAACCTGAAATAAAGAGTAGAGTACTTGTCCTGTATTTTTGCGTGTTTTACTTAAACCAAGATGCAACAATGGTGCATAAATATTTAAGTTGCTAACCTCACTCACTGATTCGCACTTTGCCCTAAAAACTATTGTCACTAAGAAAATGTCCTTAATGTAGCAGCGTTTACTAGTCCCTGTTTTTTTTTTTAAACCAAGATGCAACATGAACATGATGAAGATGAAGATTTAAGTTGTAAACCTCCCACATGTAGTCGCACTAATCGTTGATTGCTATTGTCACCGACAACATATCCTAAATGTGGCAGCGTTTACTAGTCCCGTATTTTTAGTTCATCTCTAGAAAGATTGAGGAAGAAATGGCAGCTGACAGGTGCGTCTCTTCTACTCACGACCCTCTCTGGAAGGGATGAATGAACCGACTGACATGAGCATGTAAAGGAATGTTAACATGGACGGGGTTTGCCGCTAAACACTTACTACAGACATCAGTTTACATGGTTTAACATTAGTTATTTCCCGCCGCGGTAGAATGGTTACTACTTACATACACAATGTCACCAACCAACATGTCACGAGGGGATAACTTATATGCGATTCATGATTTAAATCTTGATAATTCATTACGTTCTAAGTTATCGTTCTAGCATTCGGATACAGATAAACAACTCTCCAACATGTCCAAACCGTTTGTACTATATAAAACCGGCATATTAGAATGTGTATCCGCACGTGTACCGTTGTTTGGATTGATGTTGCATATTCCCGGTAACAAGTAAGAGACGAAGGTGGGGTTTTTTTACATCACTGGATCCCTATTCATATGTATTCACTTTTTTCAACACATTTCCAATTCCAACCTTTTCAACAAAATTGTGCATTTCTAATACTATAAATTGCCTTTACCCAAAAGTCTTGCGTATAGAACATATAACGTAGGAAGAAACAGCATCTCCCATTGCTCTTTCTCTCTCTCTCTCTCTCTCTCTCTCTCTCTCTCTCTCTCTCACACACACACACACACACCCTCTCCGCCCCCCCCCCCAAAAAAAAAAAAAAATAGGATTATGATAACAAGAAAGTAGAATGTTTCCAACCATTTATAAGAAAAGAAATATCTTTGTAATACTATACATCTGTTTTTCTCCAATAGGCTTATGCATATTTGGTAGAAGACACATTACATGTAACGTTGGAATAACAGCCGTGTTCGTGACGATGTTATTAGAGAGCAGAGCAATATTTCGATTCCATCCTACTTGACGGCATATGGCGGACGGTGGTGGTTGATACATGATGTTTACAGTCCGCTTTTCCTGGTAAGGTTTGCCCTCGTAGTTGAACGCACTTCGCCTCCTATTTGGCAAATTGACTCGTTTCATTAAAGAGTTGAAGAAACCGCCCAAAGCGGCTTGTTTTGTTCATCTCTCTTGTCACTTTCCAACGGAGACTTCTCCGTCACGTTCGGGTGTTCTTTGCGTCATGTGGATCGTCTGTCTAAACCCTGTCATACTTTGCGAGCGCGTTTCAACCGACGATGGTTATGATGGTATAATGTTTACCTTGATCTCTGTCTCTAGAGCATACATTATATGCAAAACCTGTCCTCGCTTTCTGTCTCTCACTGTCTCTCTTCTGTCTGTCTGTATGTCTGTCCGTCTCTCTCTCTCACTGTCTTTCCCACTCTCGCCCTGTCCATTCCGTGATCATATTTTTTCTTCCCTTCTGCCCTCATTTCACTTTCTCTCTTTTTTTCCTTTCTCCCCTTCTTTGTATTCAATTTCCTTAATCTATCACACACTCTCTCGCTTTTCCTGACTTTCTCCTCCTTATCATGTTCCCATACCTCCTTCTTTACCTACCGTTCTCTTTAATTTTTGTTAAATTCGCTGTCTTGTATCGTATTTCGCCATCGGCTATCTCTATTTTAAAACATATTTCCTTGTCGCTTTGTGAATTTCAACCTTTCTTCATACGCCTCTCGCATGTCACAAGATATTACCAACATAAATGTCATGTTATTCGATGTTCAAATTCATACACACACACTAACACAAGCAAAACACATGTGTGTTTCCCATTACAAATTATTATGTGCCTTCTTTTTCTTTCACACCTATCGATCTCTTCACATAATTAAAATGGTTTAAACATCATTACAATTATGCGAACCACGTACCATTTCCCCTCTTGATAATCATACCCCTTCAAGTTTAATTACATTTTATATCAACATTTCTGCCAATTTGTGGGCTAAACTGTAGAGAACATAATATATGGAATGAAGAACAACAACAACAACGATCAATCCCATTGCAATTATGTGATTAATAACCGTTTTTTCCCTGGTAAGGCTGTGACCTGTTTAACTTCGTCACGGGTGGCAAAAAGCCACGCGTGCACAATGTATGATAATGCGCGCCTGTTTACAGCAGTTACACCCGAGGCAACCAACGCAGAATTATGTAAGTGGGACTGTCACACTGACCTCGTATTGCCTTGTCATGCCCGCGGCAGGCTCGCTTTCACTCGTGTGTCTCTTAATCGTGCCACGGATAAAAGTTTCAAGTTAAATCTGTGCTAAGGCCTTTTTCTATTTATTTTTGTCGTTGTCCTATTTTATCTCCCTCCCCTCTAGTTTTTTTTTTTTTTTTTCATTTTCGACTTTTCGTGTTCGATTTTTCCGCCCTATTTTCTGCTCGTTTAAGTGGTGTGTATCTTTCACGATATCCTCTATCGTTCGCTTCGTTTATTCCTGATCGTCGTTCTTTCTTCTCTTCCTTCTTCTTCTTTCTTCTTTTTCTTCGCCTTCTTTCTTTTCTTCTCTTAATTGTTCTTCATCTTCTTTCTTTTCACCCTTTCCTTGCTCATTTCTTCTTTCAATGAGGACCCTGACAGATAAAAAAAAAAAAAATCACAATACATAAAGTAGACACTATGGGTTGCGGGCCCGCATCTCCAAGAGCGACGATTGAGTGTATGATTGATATCAGTCGTAAAACTGTATCATATAGACATTGCTATATAAATCGTGTGGATTCTCTGCAACCATACGATCGTTTGCAATGATGCGCGCATGTCTGCTTACGATAGGTATATGGATGGAGACTGTAATATGTGTAGATAAGAAAAGGACCAAGATGCAAACATGTAGAAAGAAGAATTAGTTAGAAAGAGTCGGGGTGGATGAGAAGAAAGGGAGAAAAGAAGATGTCAATGAAGGGAAAGAGATTTATTTCAAATCACTATTTGAAATCCTGGGCCAAGATGTGTTTTCTGGAATCTATTTTAGGAGGCCTAGTAGACAATCACAAAGAGACACCCACAAATCGAGATATGTCCATATATCACGACACGTAAATCGTATTAGTGAGCTGAAAGGCGGCCAATATAGAGCGACCGCCGTCTGGCAAGCAGCTATGTACGTCTCAGGAAACCACGTGGTTTCTACAGCTGCTCCTGTACAATCAGCGAGAATGATGCATGCCCACGGGCCAATGGAGGAGAAACAGAATATGAATACAATACATGGAGGAGGAGAACGAAAGAGAAGGAGAAGGTTGTAGAGGAGGAGGAGAAGAAGAAGAAGAAGAAGAAGAAGAAGAAGAAGAAGAAGAAGAAGAAGAAGAAGAAGAAGAAGAAGAAGAAGAAGAAGAAGAAGAAGAAGAAAAAGAAGAAGAAGAAGAAGAAGAAGAAGAAGAAGAAGAAGAAGAAGAAGAAGGAGAAGAAGAA
Source organism: Arbacia lixula (assembly GCA_963669155.1). NCBI lineage: Eukaryota > Metazoa > Echinodermata > Echinoidea > Arbacioida > Arbaciidae > Arbacia > Arbacia lixula. The sequence goes on from OZ022597.1 coordinate 18,143,986, forward strand.
GAAGAAGAAAACAAAAGGGAGGAGGAGGAGAAGAAGGAGGAGGAGAAGAGGTAGGAAAATGAAAACATAATAAGAAAGAAAGAGAAAAGGCCAGGAAAGACAAAAAGGAGAAGGATTTTTATTAGTATTAGACAAAATCTTAAGCATTATCATGTTTTTTATATGATTACGCCTTTTCGGAAAATGATAATATTTCAGAAGGTGACTGTTTTATCGTCGTTGTTTAAACTCAAGTTGAGAGGTATCGACTGGTTATTATGTTGAGTACTATCTGCTCTGCACGAGACAAGAACACCCTCAACATTATCCAGTCTGTGGAATATGTATGTTACCATGGCAACGACGCCATTGATGTCAGTACGGATGGATGGATGCTTTTTAGGTCGTATATGAGAGGAAACCATGTTCCTTCGTACGGGTCGTAAGGGTCCTGATTATGCTAACACTGGACACACTGGAAGTGTGATTTATGAAGTGTGATTTACTCTACTGGGGTGCAGAGAGAAGGAGCAGGAATCTCATAGATAACACTAACGTCTGCACGGTGTTCATCATGCGTTCTATTTCTCGGCTTCGATAGCGCTTCCCTGCACATAAGTCATGTTGATACACGCAGTTTGGGCAATGATGAGATCAGATTCAAGAAGAAGCCGACTAAATAATTGGTTGTTGTATGAGAAGGTTTTGTGTTGACAACATGGGTCCGACTGAAATGATTTCAATTTGTAGATGCACATTATAGAATTGATGTGATGATAGATATGATATAAAGGATGTGTACAAGACGTCGATGTGTCTACGTCTGTGTATGAATGTGTATACAGTCAATTATGTATTGTTCTACTAGTCTGGTTATAGATGTATGTGAGCATATATGTAACATTTTACGCGTCATTGGCGGATCTAGAAAGAAGCAGCACACTCACAAACCATTGAGCAGCAAATTGTTTGGCACTCAAAAGATTAAGGAAGGAGAGGGAGAGAGAAGACCATAAAAGACGGCAAAATCTTGGGAAAAGACATGAACGCACCGATGCGCATTTCTAAATTGAGTGCAATTTCCATATACCCATTAGGGAAATGACACATTAGAGGTGTTGCACAACAATTTACTTTTTGCTCCTTGTTTCCTCCTTGGAAGTTAAATTTGTTTCTGTTTGCCTTCTATCCCATCTCTCTCTATCTCTATATATCTAGCTCTCGCTCCCTCTAGCTCCCCCCTCCCCCCCCCCCCCGCTCCCCTCGCTCTCTCTCCATCTCTCTTTCCTGTAATCTTCCATTTTCTTTCTCAATCAGTCATTTGCTTTATGTATATTTATGGTTTTGTTTATTCCCCTGCTAATTAAGCCGTCACATTAATCTATGCATCACCCCCGTTTGGGGTTCAGGTTTAGTCTTAGTTTCTCATATTCTTTTGCACCACGTCTTAAATACTAATGTGTAAGGTGGGAGTTTTGTAATCCAAATCTCCCATTAGCTGATCTCTCTCGTTGCACTGATATGTGAGACGATAGTAGGAAGATATTTGACAAAATCCGTGGACCATATAGCCTTTTCCATGAATATAAATAAGCAAATGGAAGAAGCCGGCTAGACTATACAGTAAATGATCCGTTATAGAAGTCGTTAAGAGGAAATGATAAATGGTAATCAGCAAATATTGGTGTCGCGTGTCTCACACTTTAATACACGAACGTCCAATTTGGAAAGAAAGTTTTTGTGCATTTTTTGCAACAAAAACACAGTATGCCACCCACGACACACGGCACACGATTATGGCTTCCACGTGTACATACATACATACATACATACATACCTACCTACATACATACATACATACACCCATACATACATACATACAAACACCCATACATACATACATACATACACCCATACATACATACATACACCCATACATACACCCATACATACATACATACACCCATACATACATACATACACCCATACATACATAAATACATACATACACCCATACATACATACATACATTCACCCATACATACATACATACACCCATACATACATACATACACCCATACATACATACATACATACATACACCCATACACACATACATACATATATACACCCATACATACATACATACATACATACACCCATACATACATACATACACCCATACATACATACATACACCCATACATACATACATACATACATACACACGTTATGCTGCTTAATGTGAAAGTCCACCCTGAAGTTAAGTTGATTCAAATGAAAGAAAAAAAAACATATTATTGAAGGTTCGACGAAAATGCATCAAAAGATAGAAGAGTTGTGATTTTTTTTATTTTTTGACGTCACGTGCGAGGTGCTCTCCCATGTGATGTGTGTAGTATAATTCGATTTGTAGCTTTTTCTCTAATTTTGATGATAGAATAATATTTTGTCAAAAATGTTTGTGGGTAAAAACGTGCGTCTAATGATACATCGATACATTTCCTTTTGAGAAAATGAGTACACAACATATTACAAAGCATCTCTCACTTGACGTCAAAAAATAAAAATAAAATCTAAACAGGAACTTTCTTATCATGTGACGGATTTTCATCAAACCTTCAATAATATATTCTTTATATTTTTCCTGCTTTTATCAAAATCAAACGTAGGAATGGATATGCCCTTAATCTTGTGATAATGAGCACATTAAGTTTTCTCCATTCATCGTCTCCATCCTCTTTTTATTTATCTCGCTCTCTCCATCTCAGTCTCGATCTCTCTACCCCTACTCTCTTTCTGTCACTCACTTTACCCCTCTTCTCCTTCTTTTCCTTTGTTTCCGCTACCCCCCCCCCCCCCTCTCCCCCTGCCCCTTAATTTCCCTTTTCCTGGTAGGCCTACCACTCCTATGTTGAAACACACATTGGTGCATATAGCATTGCTTCAGTGATATGTACTTTGTAAACCAATCTCTGTACATGCGGTAAAACTCCACTAAACTTGAAGCTACGAAAAGAGCTTCACATACTTGGCCTCCATCACCTAACTTGAATTTGAGACGTATTTTTCCCCTCGTGATTGCGGTAATGTAAATCATAGTACTCCTGCAATCCCTTACAGGTAAATGGGACTGAGTGCACGTTCTGTGATACACCTCGTGAGCAGTCTTCTCTTATATACAATATAACTATATACAGAACTATATAACTACATACATGTACTACATACGTATAAAACTATATAATGTAAATGTGTCTTCTGTCCGTTTGCCTTTTTTTATATTTGTGTTTTTCGAACGCTATCACCCTTTCTTCCTAAAAATTCATTTGACATACACTTTTTCTTATTCTATCCATTTTTCCGTTACTCTTTTCCTTCTGTCTCCTCCATCTACTCTGTCTGTCTGCCTGTCTGTCTCTGTCTATGTCGGTCTGTCTGTCTCTCTCTCTCTCTCTCTCTCTCTCTCTGTTTCTCAAGTTTCTCCCTTGATTCAAGTTTTATATCAAGCCGTATCAGAAATCGCCTGTTCTGATCGCCTATGTGACTGGTAATCTATCAGTGAAATCCAATGAGCCATCACTGACCAAACAGGCAGGGCGTTCAACTTCGTTTCTTCCGAGGGTGTCTTTGGCCCTCATACTTAGCCTATCACGTGACTAAGATCAGCCTACTCCGATATCTCTCAGCATGTCAGGCAACACATTATAGCATGTCACGAGCCTCTTACGATCGATGGCGGGCAGGGCCGGGATTGCTTGCATTTCAAACACGTGGTGAATGCTAGCTTGGGGAGGCCAGGCATAAGGTGTGTACGTGAGTGTGTATATGTGTGAGTGAGTGGGTGTATATATGTGGGGGTATGTGTTGGTATGTGTCTTTGTGTATGTGTATGTGCTTGTTTGTCATTCGATGTCTGGGGAATTTATACTGCCAAGAGGAGAGGGTATTACAGGTACTTGGAGATAATGAAAGAATGTGAGATAAAGAGGAAGAGAAAAAAGAAGGAGAGAGAGAAATACAGATACAGATAAAGACAATGGCAGAGAGGTCAGAGAAAGAGAGGACAACACCGACAGTACTCTATGGGAAAAGCAGGGGTGGACGGGGAGGAGGAAGAGATAGAGAGGGGGGGGGGGGTGGAGTGGAGGAAAGGAGCTGGAGGGGGGGAAGTTGTCAGGGGGAACAGGTACTGGTATACATTGTACAACAATTTCTCGACTTAATCATGTAATCAAGAAGGCATGCTCATTCCACCACACTGATTAATAAGTTCATATCTACTCCAGATAGCATTTATCAATCACTAATCATTCATTGTACAAATAATGAATTACACCTGAAAGCCCTCTCTCTGAAATGTAGCTAAATGGTCCTTACGGTGGACTTCTCATGAATATTAACGACGCAGATTGAATGAGATTCTGGGGTATTTGTTTCCACGTTATCGTGTCGTGATCCGTGAACTAGAAATAGCTTGCGTAATTAAGTCGCTGTCGGTAAGCAGTAGATTGCAGGTTCAATTTATTATGGTTTCAAGATTCTGTTTTAGCTGACTTGTTTTACCTTCATTTACAGGATGCAGAACGCTTCCCTTACTATTGTATGCCTAAAATGTCTTTTAAAATAATACATTAAGTTGTTTAATTTGTCATTAATGTACTTGTGTAAAAAGGACCAATAATACACCATCATTGCATTTAATTCAATTGGAGCTTAAAGTTCTCATTGCAGTCACAATGACGCTTATTATGATTGTGGTTGGTGGGGTAACTCAGTTCAATTCATGTTGGTTTGTTATCAATTAGAAGCACGTCTCACAGCCAGTGGCTGCACGAATAACACATGTCGTAACTAGAAGAGTACGTATTAAAGGTTTGGGGAATAAGTGCATTAATAACAACATTTTCACCTAATTCTGCACCATGGTCTTCAATATACTTGCATTCCACAACATTTCACAATGTTAACATGGATCACGTTAACACATGATTGCGGAAATAGATATAGACGTAAGACCTTGGTCCAAGGCAAACAAATTATATCAACCATTATGAAATTTCCATGACAACCTGATTAGAGCAGAATGTGCATATCTTCCATTTCAGTAAACAAAATATCATTATATTCATTGACAACATAAGACTATTATCATTAGGCATCGCGTGCATATAGTTCATTGGCGTTAGCTGAACAGGAGTTATTAGAGCACAAACTCTTTGTCGTCGAATTTAGGAGAACATCAACACTGACCAATATATTCTACGAGAAAATATTACATCAGTGTGTGTGTTGAGTTAGCAAAACATCATTTTATTTCATGGTAACGTGTTGTAGAGCATTGCGTACATCTAGTTCAATGAAGTTAGCAGAACATCATTGTATTTCATGGCAGCGTGTTTTAGAGTATTGCGTACATCTAGTTCAATGAAGTTAGCAGAACATCATTGCATTTCATGGCAACGTGTTGTAGAGCATTGCGTACATCTAGTTCAATGAAGTTAGCAGAACACCATTGTATTTCATGGCAACGTGTTGTAGAGCATAACGTACATCTATGTCAATGAAGTTAGCAGAACATCATTGTATTTCATGACAACGTGTTGTAGAGCATTATGCACATTTATGTCATTGAAGTTAGCAGAACACCATTGTACTCCATGACAACATATTTTAGGGCAGTGATCGATGGCCGGCAAGCGGCTGATTTCTTGAGTTTCACCTATGGCTGGAACCCTACCTTGCTTCAGCCTTACGGGGCCGGTAAGAAGGCACGCTTTAATGATCACCTCCCACATTCTATCCGACTACGAACTACCTATACCTCGTTCTTATCTGACTGACTGTCTCTCTCCCTCCACCACCACCCCTCCCTTCCTCTCCCCCCCTCTCTCTCCTCCCCCCCCCCCCCCTCTCTCTCTCTCTCCCTCTCTATCTCATACTTGCTCACACAAAGACACACATACACGGACACAAAATAACACACTCTCTCAACGCACTATATCTTTTCATTGCTCTCTCCCTTTCTCTCTCTCTCTCTCCCTCTCTCTCTCTCTCTCTCTCTCTCTCTCTCTCTCTGTGTCTTTCTGACTGTCTGTCTGTCTGTCTCTCTCTCCTTGTGGCCCATTGGCTTTACTCTCTATTTCTCTCCATGTAAATGCATTTGTTTTCGAGCACCTCCCTCCTGTCTATCTCTCTCATTCACCTTTTACTTTTTCTATACTCCTTCTCTAGTATGATTACCGACCCCTCCCTTCTTTCGTCTCTCTATCGTTTCAATCTGTTATCTCATATATTCCATTAAAAACCTCTGTTACCTCCCCCCCCCCCCCCTGCTTTGTGGTAGTCGTTTTTTTTTTCAAATTTATATGCCAACAGTCACACCACTCACATTCGTTTTACACTTCTTCATCTCTATTAGTTCAAATTCAAAACATATCAAAATTTGCCCTGTAAGTTGAAATCCAATCGATAATTAGAACGTATAGTGAAGCTCTACGTCTATCTACATGTATATCGTAATGTAATTAATCTCATGTAATGAGATGGACGCCCCCACGGTCTATTTCATTCTGTCATTAATTAACCAAAATAGTTCTGCATCACGTAAGCTCACCGTGTATGTATACATCCTGCAACCACACAAACTCTCGAGTACACGCCCGGCTAAATACCTATCAGTCTCATGCCTGTGATATTCACAATCTAGTGTAATTAATTGTATAATTAGGTACACGTATGTCTGTAATCAGGCAGCAATCTAACGTAGCAGTCATCTCCGCTCTCATTGGCAGCATACCTTGTCGCATTTATATTCCAGCTCTGTCTGTGGTCTGCGGTCGGCCTCGAACGCGTGATTTTGTTGTCTAATTACAAGCAGGACGATGGGCGGTCTTGCTCTCTCGTATCTTGAGGCAATTTCTCACCTTCGTGTTCTCTAAGAGTCGAGCTCAATATACCAGCATGCCTCTAGCTTTTCTAATGATGCACATGTACTATCCATGCTTACCCCGTAGTTGTTATCTCTTGATCTCTCGCTCTCCATCCCACCACACCTCCTCGCGTTCTTGTTATGTTGCTCTTATCTCTCTCTCTTTCCCTCTCTTTATTTCTCTTTCTCATTCTCTCTCTCTCTCTCTCTCTCTCTCTCTCTCTCTCTCTCTCTGGCTTATTCAAATTACCTACTCCATAATCTCTAAGATAATGAATATCATACTATTACAGAGCATATATATGCAACATAAAAATGAGTGAGTTCGGTAATATAAATCATGATTCTGTTGATAAGAATTGCATTAGGGAATCTCTATCTCTCTCTCTCTCTCTCTCTCTCTCTCTCTCTCTCTCTCTCTCTCTCTCTCTCTTTCTCCCCCTCTCCCCTTCTCCCCTTCTTTCCATTTTCCTCATCTCTTTCCCCCTCTCCTTCGTTTTCTTTCTCCATATACGGCTCTCCCCGCCCCTTCTGCTTTCAAAATTGTTATTTTACTCTTGATTTTATCCTACTTTCTTATTCCTCTCATGTTGACTGTTTCTTTCGAAATTTTCTTCTTCCACCTCTCCCCCCGCTCTCTCACGATGCGTTTTGTTTACTATTTGTTTTGTGATGTCACGTGCTTAGTTTTCTCTTCTATTTCTTAGATCCTCCTTCGACCTTTGACTCCCTCCTCACAAGTATGTTTGATAGTGTTGGATTTACACTCTTTAATGTGGATATCGCGAGAGATCGGCACAAGGCATGGTTTGTTCGTTCGGATGGTCGATATCATAGGCCACGGTTATGGTTATGTCATTGTTGAATAGCGGTTCTGTCCTTTAAAATGTTAAATTCTTAATGACTCTCATAGCGCAGCCATGTAAAGGCATTCCGGATATAGTGCTTTACAGGCATAACAAAAAATAGAGGGAATTGAAGTTCCGAACTAGACCGTGGCTTAATTGCTCAATATTGATGCAGATTGAGTGATTTCCTATGGATTATCCGTTTAACCTCGTAGATAATTGTCCAGTGGTGGTGCTAATAGATTTGACCAAATTGAATATTTTAAATCTAATTCCAGGAGAAGCTTATTTTCTCACTGAGAAAATCGAAATTACCTGCCATTCAAGCGCTGTAATGAAAGAGTGTAAGCTGAGTTGGATGAGAGAGCTCGGAGTCAGAGGGGTGTAGGGGATGGGGTCGGGAGGGGATAGGGGTGCACACCTGTTCATATCTCGCAAGCACTATATCCGTATATGGCACGTAGACGGTGTAGCCTAAATCAAACGTAATATTTGGAAGATATTTGTGTTTAAAAGTGTTTTTGTATTGCTCTTGTAATTTTGTTCTGTGATACAAGATACCGGTGGATGAGTGATGCAGCTGTGGCTATTATGTAGTTTATATGACAAACAAACTAATTTCTTTCAGCAAGTCATTACTGACCAATTCCATTTGCCCAGAAAGTTCATCAGGAAGATTTCTTGATACAGTTATCATGACTTGAAGAATTCAGATCTGCATATGATATGCTATATTTGATTTGTTATGACTAGTTGAATTATATTTTAGTGATATGCTTAGTTGAATTCAATCTTACTTACTATCACCTGGAAGCAATGTTTCCTTTAATGGATTCTTGCCCTGAAGTAGCACTGATTATAGTTGACACTCTGTGACAATTCCTTATAGGGATTCATGTTGGCTAATGTTTTCTTCTGCGATGCTGTAATTCGTTAGGCCCCATGACACGTATGAGTCACTACGTTGTCCATAAATGACGACAAGCTACATCAGAAATGCACAACCTTACATACCCAAACAAAAGAGTGTGGTTTACGCGAGAGTGTGAACGAAGCTTTGACAAACATCCCGTGCACGTGGGAACGTTGCTGTGGTGAACATCGCTGCCGAAGCTTGTTTTCATAGTCAACACATTCACGAATGTGGCCTCGTGACGTATTCAGGGCGAAGGGGTTTGGCAGGCTCTTAACGGGACTCAAAAACTCCTCACAAGACCCGAGCTATCAGTGTGACTTGACAGCTCAGTGTCAGGTGATGTCACCGGATTGATGTGTAGTCATTACACCTTGCTTTCTGATCATATGTATTGTACCTTGAGTCTTAATCTAGCTTATAACATGACGATGCTAGTTCCTCTAACAACAATAAAAGACAGGTTATGATGTTCATTCTTCTCTCTATAATAAGAAAATACATTTTCACTCCGGAGTATTATTCACGGGTGATACAGCATGGTACTAAATTTGGGAATATTTTGCCCCAAACATGATACTTATGCATTATGTGCATTAGGAACACAACAAGTAGGCATACGGGTTATGTCGTGGAGGTGTTTAATGCTGTACACTATTTTGGGTCGCACGATGAATAATTCAATGAGCATAGCAGTCTTCTTCTCATCATCTTATCTTATCTCCTCCCATCTCCTCCCGTCTAAGGACATCTCACCATCCTTATCTCATCCCACCTGTGTCCTATCTTTATCCTTCGTGTTCACCTCTCCGAAATGGTTATATTTGGCAGGCACAGTGCGCACATTACAGCGAAAAAAAGGAAAACGCCGAGAGGCATATGACGATAGCTGCGATCGCAGGCTCAGCACAAATAATACGTTTAAGAACACATGGGACTCCCGCAGACGACACGTCTCCCTTTTCCCGCCACTTTTTTTTTGCAAAAAAAACAACAACACATCTTTCTCGAGTAACTTGTGTCGCAGCGAACGGCTGAACCCTTTTACCCTCTGTCAGCCAAAAAACTACTGCAGTATTAGATGTTTGTACATTAGGTGTCAATAAATTCACATGTGGTAAATCAAGACATTAAGTAGAAACCCATTAGTACCACAGTGGGCATGGTGGACCCTATATGGTTCAGCACATATCAACCCTGTGCGACCCATATAAACTACGACCCTGTGCGACCCAGATAAACTACGACCCTGTGCGACCCAGATAAACTACGATCCTGTGCGACTCATATAAACTACGACCCTGTGCGACCCAGAGAAACTACGACTCTATGAGATATGTGAGCATCATTTGTAAAATACAGTTAAAGAGAGTTAAAAGCGAACCATATTAGCACAAAACACTTTTAATATTTTGTTTGCCATATAAGTTGCAGTTCTTTTGCACTTGTGAGTATTACTCAATCCACTCGTTGATCGAAACTAAAAACTTGTGCACTTTTTATACAAGTTAGTAATGCACACAACTCTCTATCGTGCTACATCTCTAGCAGGAGCTTATCCAGCACGTAATAGGTTAATGGGTGTGTACTTCTATCTGGAGTACGCAAGAACCAATCATGATTTGCTTAGAAATCTATCCGATAAGTATAATTCGCTACTTCTCATTTTTCACCAATGCAGGCCGACTTGTTCCTTGAAACCTGAACTCTATTTTATAAAAACAGAGCTGTATGTGGTTGGTGTGTATTCTGGGTACATAAGTCTCATAGCGGCGCATGAAAAGTTGTTACAAAAACAAATATTTGTTTGAATGCAAATTTTATAGGGGGTACTTTTTTGCGAGTATACATATCTACATGATGACAGTGCATAGTTTCACGCTTTATGTTCCAGGTATACTTATTGCTGTATTGTTTGGTTTTATCTGAACAAACTAATGTACCTATGACATACTGCTAATCTACTTGTCATGCTCGTAATTGCTCATGTGTTTTTTCCCCAACGTACCTGTGTTTCAGATTTTGCTGTAGAATGTGCACGAAGAAAATGTCGTCGAACAAGTATTGATGATTGCTTGTCCGTGACGGTAATGTACGGAAATTGGGGTATGTCTGCTGAAGTCATTACCTGGTAATGCGCGCAATGACGAATGACCGCAATTAAGCAGCTTTGTAGGTGTAATTTGTAAAGATTCTTGTTCTTCTGGACGGCATGACGTGACACAGACCACTACTTATGCGTGTATTCTACAAAGTTTTGAATACCCCACCCTGGGGACTAAGGGGGTGGGGTGCCCCATTTCACTCCTGATACGTATAAGTTATAGCATGTGGACAATATGCCTGGAAGGATTGAGGGAGGTGGAAATGGGGTTGGTGATTTAGATGTTCCATAGAGACCTTACTTGATATCATATTGATTTAAGCAATTCATGTTTGTTAATAGATTGATATTGTGCCGCAGGTCAGGAGGAACAAGGGCTCTGAAGTATACCGCTGTGCTTTGTGATTTGCCTTAATTGTCTTTATTAAAAACAGGCCTGGTGACAACTCATTCCATAGTTCATGTCTCACTTGTATTAGTAGTACAGGCCTACAACGATATACCGTTAAATGGGAATAACTATGTCCATTGCTATTATGTACATAAGTTGTCATGTGTGCATGTTTGCTTACATTCTATTTTAGCTAATGGTCGGAGACGGTCAGAATAGCAAGATGGATTCATATCAATAAGATCGGAACTCACGGTCCATTACAGACTACACAGTTGGGAGTTCGTATGAAAAAAGTATAGTTTGATGAACAGGATGTTTTTTCATACATTATTTGTGTATCACTGTTCGCAAACAAATTATTTCCCTCTCTCCATCTCTGTCTCTGTCTATCTCTCTATATATTCAGTTTCACTCCGTTTTTCTTTTTCTATCTCACATCTAGATCTCCCTCTCTGTCTTCTTGAAATTGTATTTTGTATCATTAGCGTTATTTCCCCACTAATGTTAAAACCCTGCGACCCATTTCTCGAACGTATCCAGAAATAAGTGACATAGATCCTGCTCTCCTTTTCTATTGCTGTCCCTTTCATCTTGTATCTCTTGTATGTATTTACACTCCCTTAAAGTCTGTCCTTCCCCCTCCTACTGTTCATTTCTGTCTCTGTCTTCCAAGCGTTCGCCTTAACTTAATTTGATATCTCTTTAGCTCACCCTCACCATCTCCTCATTCCTCTCTTCTCATCTTTCTTTTATCCTCTAAACAAACATTCCTTCTTCGATGCTTCCTTGAACAGAAATGGCACACAAAAAATTCCAAAAACCCGCCTCAAGGCAATTGTCCACTTAACCAAATCTGCTTGGCTGTCGGTGTGGGATTTGCAAATTCTTGGCAGCGCAAAATATGATCACCAATCCTTGGATAGCGGTGACAGTTTTTCAACCTGTAAAGCATGTTATATTTGTACGTACCCTTTTGCAGGCACTGAATATACATGTAATACAATTTTAATAAATACCGTTAAAAGAGAAAACACTGATAAATAAACTTAGAATAGAGCAACTCAGAACTAACAGTAGATTGGTTTACTTTACCTTGTAAAATTTCAAAGAGATATCTTGCAATGCAGTCTAGTATATGCAGACTGTCGTACTGGCAACATTACATTGAACATAAAAGCAAAGGGACTCAATGGGATTACTGTTTTAACAGTGTGTTCCTAAATCGGAGGAAACGTCGAATGTAATCTGTAAATACGCAAATCGTACAAATATATTACGTAACACCTAAAAAAATATGCTTAGTACCTTTAACAAGAACGGACAGATAAACATGTTACCGCCATCAAAGTGAATGATGATCTAGAATGATCAAAGGAGCCGCCACTGGCTTCATATCTAAAGTAGATAAGCAATGTGAAGTACGTAGTAACCTAATGCCTTCACTGCTTTACTACAGCTAGGAGCTTGATGCACAACTACATAAATATTCATAACTACACCTGTCTACACCCTTTCCCGCCCCATTCCCCAAACATGCCAAACCGCTAGGAGCTTGATGCACAATTACATGAATATTCATAACTACACCTGTCTACACCCTTTCCCGCCCCTTCCCCCTAACATGTCAAACCGCTAGGAGCTTGACGCACATTACATGAATATTCATAGCTTCACCTGTCTACACCATTTCCCGCCCTCTTCCCCAAACATGTCAAGCTGCTAGGAGCTTGACGCACAATTACATGAATATTCATCGCTACACCTGTCTCCATACCTTCCCTTAAACCTTTCCCTGAATTGCTTGGAACTTGAAGCACTTTAACATTCATATTCTTATTCTTACCTGTCCACAACCCTTTTTTCCCATTTTTTTTCCTACACTGCTACGAGCTAGCTTGACGCACTTGAATATTCATAATTAACCTTACACCAATTTGCAAAAAAATACTACTACTAGGGACGCGGGGATTCCTTATAGACAGGTGATCTTTACAAATGCAATCAAAATTAAAGTGCTCTCATGGTATTGGTATTTTGGGTATTGTATGTGCGGATAGGGTTCATAAGTATCCAAACAGATGGTTTTTAACCGTTTATAAGTATACAATTATAAATGCGTGATGTTGCATTCATTCAAAACACACCGATATAGTTTGGTATGAAATACGAACCATATGTAGACCCCATGCTAGCTTTATCAAGGCGTGTGACCTTCATGAAGACTCACCCATGCTGTTACCTATACACAGTAACTACAGTCCAGGCGTCACCCTCTAATAGATCAGGATTATACTCATCGTCATGTCCTGCGGCTTTTCTCATCACAGCGGCACTCGAGTGGAATTGCCCGGGTCAGCGGGCCGAGCACTGTTTCTTGAGACCACCCTCTTCATAATGCCGCATGTACTAGAAGCCAATTGAAAGACGTTGACTCAAGTGTTGTTATAGGAAAGAAGAAGTCGTAGAGATGTGTTGACCCCATAAGCCTACTCTTGTAATTACTTGGGGAAAACACTACTAAATGATACAAAAATATAATTTGCCAATTTTGGACGTTGTGGCTATTAGCATGATTAGAGGTGATAGTATGCAATCGGAATGCATAGGCCTACAAGTCATGTCCAATGTGCTGATGAACTCTTGTCGATGATGATCATAGTAATACCACAATCATGTCATCAATCAGTCGATCAATCGATGGAGTGTTAGATCGCCATGAACATTGTCACTCCCGGATGTCTTTTTCCTGTCATTGCACCAAGCTTAATGAGGTGTTGTCTAATATTTTTCGAGTTAAAAAATGAACATTTGGATTTGATCTTGACCATGTGACCTTGGAACTTTTCCCTATGTAACCAAAATATAACCAAGTAGTCATCTTGTCATGCAGTGTCACCAAGTTAAATGGAATTCAGCCAATTATTTCTTGAGATATTCTTGAGTTATCGCGCAAACGAGATTCGAACGGACAGAGAGACATCGGACAGAGGAAGTGGCAAGCCGGAAACATACTGCCGTCCAGCCACTTCATGACGGAGGCATTAACTCGCAACTGGTTCATGAGAACGATGTCACATTCACATTTGATCTAATTCAGATGCAGAGAGCACTTGTGGTGCGCTTGTAGTGCTTTTTGGAACATTCGTGGATGTATTTCTGGACTCCATGATACTTGTTGAATCACAACAAAACACTCATGTCGCTGCGCAGTTTGCGTCACACCTTTCACTGGTGAAGACTCTTTATCAACAAGGAGCTGTATCGTTTGATAATTTAGGGAGGCGATCGGTCCCTCGACCCACCCCCCCCCCCCACCCCCTTCCCACCCACCCCATTCCTAGACAATGACTGTAACGTATATTTTCTTCCAATCTTGTTATAAAATTATTCAATTAAGGGGTCTGGTTGAGTAGACTAACTCATTCTCGATTTCTTCCCCAGTTCCCATGAGATAATAGGAGAATGATACAGTGACTAGTCTTAATATATCAGAATGTTGTTTAGTTTGGATCAGAAATGTCTAACAGAATGAAAGACAGGCTATCTGTACCGACGCAAACGCTTAGAATGCAGAGCGTGTCTCCTCTTTCAAGCAGGTAAGGTCAATGTCTACCGAGGGACTAGAGACTGCTTCTTTTGTCTCAAGGAATGTGGGCTCAGAACGATCACACGGAGACACTCGATTTGACCGGAATACGGTATCGGTTTTCAATAAAGTGTGATTTAGCTGCCGAGCGAAGTATCAGATTGCAGGCGATAGCTATTTACAGAGTGCAAGGTGTCTAATGTGAAGTGCGTAGAGATTGGGTGAGATATGAAAGGTCGCAGTTTCATATGATCATAGAGATTAAAAACATAAAGAGAAATAAAGCAAACACTACAAATTATTATATTTCTATTGTTTCTCCCTCTCTTTTAAGTAGAAGTTCACCCATTCACATGACAACGATTATCTCTGATAGATGTATCAATTATCAGGAGAAGTCATTTTATCAGTTTTGACAAAGGTACTACTTGTGTAGTATTAGCAGCAGCAGTCTTGATAATGATAATGGCGGTATGAAGACAGAGATGCAGAGTAGAAACGGTGCTAATGATACTACCAATTAACATTTTGGTTTATATGAACGCTGTGAAGCGTAATCCATGTGAACATTCCTTTAAACATGTTTATTGAGAGCCTCGCCCTATTATCAGAGACGCTCAATCCAAAGAAAATGATGTTGACAAATCAGTAATTATCGAGCCTCTCTCTGTGGGGGTATGTGTGGTCATTTTTGCTCTGGTGATGTACACTTCCAATATGGCAGTATGGAATCTAGCAGAGAATAAATTCAAAGAGCATTCGGTTTCTGCATACAGCTTTAAGTGTCTTTACTTACGGGCTAGCTTGCATTGGCAGTTTAACATTGAAAATCCATTCCATATGGAACCCTGCAGTGGCGTATGCTAGCCATAGACTGTGCATTACTGGTCATCTCTAAGGATACAACTAAAATCGATGATAACTCATCGTGGGATCCCTCTCTCTATAAACAGGATCAATCCTCCAAAGTCTCCTTTCTTCCTGCCCTTGAGGGCAGTATAAATGATAAATTGTACAGAGAAAAATTCAATTTCGTCGAGGGTAATTGGGTGGAAATAGCGAGAAGGCAGTGAAGCATTCAGCCGTGTGGCTCTCGATAAGGGGTAAATAACCCCCCCCCCCCCCCCCCCCCATCAAGGAAGTGCTTGACCTGGACTGAGGTTTCCATTAACGTAACTATAGGGGGTATGAGTCCCCCTCTTCTCTCCCTTTCTGCCTCTCACATGCCCTGTACCCAGTATCACGCGTTCTCCCGTTGATGCACAAACAAATAATGAGCATATACACTAATATTTGGATATTGAATATTATCATATCTTCTCTGCAAAATTAAAAGATAGTGAGTATAACTCTTTACTTTTATAACGATAATTAGGAATGTACATTTATTTAGTCATTTGAGTAATAATTAATACTAAGTGGAAGCTTGATAACATAATCATTCCCCAAAGAAGTAATGATACCTATTCTCAAATTGCCTCGTTCCTCATGTTCTTGGAAAATAATGTGAGCATTATGCTGCAGGGGTGTTATTGTTAGCTCGTAATTCCTAGATTTATTTTCGAAAAGCAGGCAAGGAACCAGTCTCAGCGTAGGACTTTACAATTAGCAGACGAAAGCATTTCTTCGATGCACTCTAATTCCGCTAAATCGCATCGTGTTTTCCGTGAAGCCGTTTGTGAAGTGTCTTAGCAGAACTGCGCTTTCTCGCTCAAAATATCTCCAAATAACAAAATCTCAACGTGATATTAACAGTAAAGAGTTGTTCTCATTTTTAATTACATTTTTTTTTTTTGGAGGGGGGGGGGGGAAGTTCATATCACAAAACATTATGGAAATAAGAATGAAACATAGCACAAAAAATAGCTTTGCTTGCAGTTCGTCTCCTGGCTAAGGAGACTAGCATGTCCCTGGTATTCTTCTGTTCTGAAAAAAAAAATCTGATTTATACGTGGTTTATTCTGAAATAAATATGTGGATACTTCAACTACACATCCCCATATTCCAAATAGTCTTTGCTGCTTGTTGACCTTCTCACCCTCCAGAGTTCGTACACGAAGCTCATTTGCCGCTGCGGTATTAGATCAATGCCGTGATCACTCCGGAGGGAAATCTGTGATTACAATGCAGTGCGGAGCGGCAAAACCGCTTCAGTAAAACCATAGTGTAAAGGTAGTTACCTTACACGAAAGCGCTTGCCGCTGCCGCTTGACGCTTCCACTTCCACGCTAGAGATGTACCGCCGCGAGAAAGCTGTTCAGTTCTCCATTCCAGGCTAGCCCGATACTAGTATGAAAACCTGGATTTGTTCTTGCGCTTATTATTTTTCTCTTGTAATCCAAAACAGTGAAACTTTCTACATTAAGAACCATCAAGAGAGCTTTAATGGGAAACTTTGTCCAAAAGGAGAAAAAACAATGTGGTCTCAAGAAACAGTAGGCCGTTCTATAGGTGATCGCTAAACCAAATTTTACTGTATTTGTTATTAGAATGTCCGCCGTTAAATCAATGCGTCGCTACGACATGTCATCTAACACGTAATCGAACTTGGCCTGCTAACATTACCTTCCATTTGTTCATCTCTGCTCTTACTGAAACCATAACCAATATCTTAAATGGAAGAGAGGTCTCTCCATTGCTCTCGGTAGAGTTCAAACTTAAAACATGGGTTGATTGCAATCAATAAAGTTCGTCACCTGACACTTAGTAGTAATCGAACATACTCGAAAAGACTGATAGAACCATGAATAAATTGCTAGGATGTGTCATTCATCCCCCTTTCTCTATCTTGTGTTTAGTAATCCTTGCTTAACTTTTTTTCTCGCTTTCTTCTCTTGATTCTTCATGACATCCTTCCTGAGTTAAGTTGTTTTTTTTTATTCTCGTTTGTCTTATTTCCATTTCGTGTCCCTCTTTAATTCTGCATGCTTCTTTTTATTTCCATTTTAAGTTCTTTTTTTTTCTTCTTTTTCTTTTTCCTTCTGCTTCTACCTCATCCTCTCCATCCACCTCATTCTTTACCACCTTCACCTTCCGCAAAGATTTGTGCCCACATTTATTTTGTGGGTATGTCGTATCTTTCCGAACAAGGCATCGGGATGCGACGTGTGGACTTTACTGGACACTGGGCTTGGCGGGGGATAGGGGTGGGGTAGGGGTGGGATAGGGGTGGGGTAGGGGTGGGGTAGGGGTGGGATAGGGGGTGGGGTAGGGGTGGGGTAGGGAGTGGGGTAGAGGGGGTGGGATAGGGGGTGGGGTAGGGGGTGGTGGGGGGAAGGGGACGTGGTTGGTGGTGAATAGGGCTCGTGGGTAGCGACACGAGCAGAGAGCCATTAATGTCACATTTTCCGCCCAGGGAAAACATCAACCTCATATGCTAGCCACTCAGAGCTCCTCGAGACGCGATGCAGAGTGTGCAACCGATAAAGGAAAAATAAGCTCACGACGCTTGCCACAAGATGGCACACAAAGATAGCGGGATTCTAAGTGCCAAGTTCGACCGAATATCGTCGTGAATAATTCAGCCTCCCTCTCTAAAATGTCAGTGGGATTCCCTTCTCCTCCGGTCGTCATATTCGAGGTTTATCGACGGTGATGCCCAGCTAGTCTGCTTGGCAAGAGTGTTGACCGACTTGTTGACCCCGTCTGATCTAGATTAAGATACTCTTGAGAAATGCATATCAATTGGGCGAAATATCTCAAGACAATTGTCATTCTAATAGTACTTGATAGTACTTGTGAAATTCTAATTTTAAACAAATTACAGGAAAGTTCATTGGTTGAACGAAAAAGCAATGTTTACAATCACGCTGTTAAAAAGGAAAGTTTCATATTTATGAATTCAGATATACTACTGTGTTTGCTTTCTTTCAAACACAGTACATGTATTATTTCCCACTCTTGTTTTCAAAGAACATACTTTCTCATTATTTTTAATTGGATATATAAGTGTTGATATGTTGCGGATCCTTCAGCGTAAGCCATTGTTTTCAAGCTTTTATTATTGCTCGAGTTAAATTCTGCGACGTTTTTCAAACAAGCAGCTGTCATTCGCGAAACGTTCTGCGTGTCCAATGGAAATAAACTGAGACGTGATAAAAACGACGGAGGGAGACGGAGGGGTGAATTGATTTCCCCGATGGGTACTGGATATTTGTGTTGTTAGAGCGACGCAGACGGACTCAAATCGCGCAGCACCACCACCGGCACTGCTCTTTTAAACAAGGATATCTGGTTGCAGAAACATCGAGGCCTGACCAGATACTGACAAGCGTTTTAGAGAAAGGGGCTATGGTGTGTGTGTGTGTGTGTGTGTGTGTGTGTGTGTGTGTGTGTGTGTATGGGTGTGTGTGTGTGTGTTCGTGTGTGTGTGTGTCCTTTGCACAA
>OZ022597.1:18168126-18170626 GCA_963669155.1 Arbacia lixula
CTCACACAAACACATACACATCCAACTTCTTATCTACGTCATATATCATGTTCATGTCTCTTTCTCTCGTATTTGCATATATGCAAACATGAACTGTGCACATACACAGACACAGCATCACACAGACACAGACACAGCATCACACAGACACAGACACAGCATCACACAGACACAGCATCACACATACACAGACACAGCATCACACAGACACAGCATCACACAGACACAGACAAACGTTGTGTGACCTAGTACCATGGCATCTGTACAAATCACAGAAGTGCGTGCTTATGTTGTCTTTACACGACGAACATAAGCTACTCTGTGCATGTAGAATCTCAGCACCTCGAAATTAAGCTGCGGTAATACTAATAATAATTATCATGAGATTACTTACACAGGTTGCGCAATTGTAAATGCAAAAAATATTAATGATGATTCGATGAAAATGATACTCTAAATATTAATAACGGTCACACAATTGCAGTGTTAATGGTAATAGTCATAATGATAAAAACTTAAAAAAAAACATTGACGGAGAATATATTATAACAAAGATTAAAATAATGATGATAAATTATTGATTTCATCTAACGTTATGGCTGTTCGTTATAGCAAGTGTTCGCCACCGTAGTCACTGAGTGGTTTCCAAATCATTTCCCTTTTCCTCAAAATGTAATATATGATATAAGGCAGTAAGTAGAGAATGTATTTATGAAACATTCATTACACTCAGTGCGTGTATAATAAGCTCTTTACCATTTGCATGCAACCCAGACTATTGTCTGGTTATTGTTGTTGTTGTTGTTGTCAATAATATGCGCGGTAGCGACAAGATACATGATGGATTGTTTGCTGTTGGTGTTGAGATTTGCCCTTTAGTGCGTCGGGCCGTCATCAAAATGGATGAATCCACTCTTTTAAGAGAGAAGGGTAATAATCATCAAATCGCTCTGTAAGTAAAAGTGTATGACTCGACGACTTGTCATTGTTGTAGATCGCATGTGCCGAACAGCAAGATGTGCAGTTAGGCGTCAGGTATGCCCTCGCCTCCCCAGGCCTTTTTCCCTCCCCCTCTACATGAGGTTCACCCTGCCCCGCCCACCCGCCCCCTTCTCCTTTAACCCCTCCCCTGCCCTCAGGATCCAATCTGCGTGTTGACGAGTGAGATGTTTTGGCGAGTGAGTACCGTGAGATCCACCCAGCCCCACCCACCCACCCTGCCCTTCCCTGCCCCGCCCACCCGCCCACCTCTCCTTTATCCCCTCCCCTGCCCTCAGGATCCAATCTGCGTGTTGATGAGTAGTGCGTCTTTCCCCGGCTGCCACAGGGGTTTCCTTCTTGCATTAGCTAGCACCTTTATGGTTCCCGCCTTTATTTTCCCGCGCTTTAAGGCTGCATATTTATCATGTCTCCATCTATGCGTCATTTTGAGAATATTAAACATACTAATCTACTTCATGATTGCATATATGTAGGAACTTCAAAGCTATTATTGGGTCCGTCCAGCTACGTTGCCAGTGAGAAAGTACACGAAAACAAAAATAGTGCAGTATTGCGCTCTCAGTAGTATAGGCACACAATTAGCGGAAAGAGGAGCATGCTTGAAAATTGGAGATTAATGTGTGGTTAATTGCCTCCCACTGATGTGCTTTAACATCCCATGTACTTTGCATGGTACCCGTCTAACGTCTCCTTTGCTTTCCTCTATCACAATCTTTCTTTCACTCTTTCCCTCCACACTTTCAACCGCCCTTTATATGTATTTCCGGTTTGTGTTGTTTTTTTCTCTACCCCCCCCCCTCCCATTTTATCTTATATCCCGCCCTCATATATCCCATTCTCTATGTGACCCATTTCTCTGTCTTTCACCTTTTTGCTTTCTTGATATATTCTACTAAAGTAGTTTTTGTTGGGAGAATTTTTTCCACCTTTTGAATAAATCAATTCACCTCATATAATTGGGTCATTTGTAGTATTGATTCCTCATTTGGAAAAATCGATGCGCCACTTTTAGCACGCATTTACACAAAATAGTCCCTTTTTGTTTCGATATTGGGAATTTCTGGCTTCGTTTCTTCTTGCTAAATACTTTACTTTCCCCCATATTTCTTATTCTCATTCTTGTCCATCTTCTTCCCCAAGTCGTCTCCAGTACCTCCCTCTTCGTCTGTTTTCTGTTCTTCTTTGAATCTTACAGATCTCGTTCTCCTCATCCTCTCATTTTATTCGTTCGTCTTCTGTCATCCTTTTCTTTAAATCACTCGAGACAAATGCTTTAAGAACATACTACAAATTTTATTCTCCTAATGAATCTAAACCCAACAAACTACATCAAGTTAATATTGAGAGCGTTTAAAGGTGTGAGTAAATAGTGAAAGGGTGCAATCTATCCATCCCATCATTGTAGTTTGAGTTTAGGATATCAGGATAGAATCATGATCATGAAGCTAACATCGTTGAAAACATCACCAGAAACTGGACAACGCGATGAGGCCAAGCA
>OZ022597.1:18173126-18246014 GCA_963669155.1 Arbacia lixula
TAAATCACAACAACGCGCACGCTGACGCGCGAGATCTGGTTGACGAGGACGCCATCATGCGCAAACTGGTACGGTGCTACAGCAGCGAGTCGCTGACCTCTGTGACGTCAGAGTCATCTGTGCACGAGAATTTATTCCCATCGTAAGTTAACTTACAGTAACTATTCGTTTGAAGGTGTATGTCCACAGTGTCGAATAAGTTTAATAATAAACGACAACTGCAGGCATTACAGTAACAATTCCACACTTTAATTCAAGAAGAATTATATATCACCACTTTGATTATTTTATGGGGGCCTCGGCAAAGACTGTTAAATTCAATCCGTATTCATGGTATGAGTAGAAGGTATTAAGAAAATAGTTTAGAAGTAGAAGGTTATGGGTTGAGGTAAGGCGGGAGGGGGTGGTAAGAGAGACCCCAGTCTCTTTGCGACATTTATACATTGTGGATGTCATGTAATTTGAATCGAATCTACACACATAGAGAAGTTTGTGCTTCGTGTACAAGCCCACAGATTGAAATATCGCTCAAGATTTACCCTCACTATTCAATACATGGACAGAAAGAAAAATCTGTTTTGAGAATGAGGTGGACCGAAAGAGGAGAGGGTAAGAGATATCAGTGGCCGGTCGACTGAGAGGTGTTTAGAGGAATACATAACAGAGAGAGAGAGAGAGGGATAACAGGAACTTCGATAGAAGGAAAAGGAGAGATAGAAGATTGAAAATACAAGAGAGAAAGAGAAAAGGAGAGAGAGCGCGAACATGACAGGGAGGGGAAGATGGTGAAAAGCGTGACGGAAAGGGTGGGAGGGAAAATTAAAAAAAAAGGGGAGAGAGAAAAGGATGATGACATACTAAGTATAAGATAGAGAATCGAAAGGAAGAGAAAATAGATGAGATGATCGCTGGGTATCAATCAAACGTGACCATTTGAGAGGCATGTTCCAATGAGTGGACTGAACCATGCGAGAAATAACAATCTTAAGTTCGCAAATAAACACGTCATCACCACGTTTATGGCCACGCGCTCATTTTTTGCAAGTTACTTGCTTCTTTGCGTGTTTATGTGTTAAACACATGGAGACGGGGAAAGAGAAGAGAATGAAAGGAAGGAAGAAGAATTATGGGATTGCTAGGATGAGATATACGCCTAGAATACATGAGAGTGAGGATCAGGATGGATTAGAAGTAGAAGATGGTCGTAAATGTCAGATGGCCGATCACCATTTATGTGTAATCTTATTGCAGGAGGCCGTACGGTAAACCATCATAATATATCGCATGGTTCTGCCATTTCTGAGCATAGACAACTCAGTATTTCAATTGATAGGTCGTGTCATGTTAACGTGCTCCTGGACACAATGAACATGATATGACTGTACGGAGGAGCGCACAAATGGGCGATGGTAATAGATTTCGACTGTGTCAACACGACCTTTGAGATCATTGTAATGACTGATTTTATTACGACGCAGCGAAAATTAATATTCATTTTCCCATATTTTATTAAATTGCCAGCATTATTAAATCATTTCGAGGTCGTCTATTTAAAGTGCAACAGGCAATCGTATGCAGATTCATTTTCAACCAAACAACCACATGCACAGACATACACCTATACACACGCGCGCACACACACACACACACACACACACGTGCGCACTCTCAAAGATATACACGTTGATGGTGAAGAAGAGAGGGGTGGAGGGGTAGAAATAAAGTTTGAATATGGGATGGAGGGATGATGAGATGAAAACAGAATGATAGGTATCATGAGTGAGTTAAGACAGCGAAAGAAGAAATAGTGTATACAAAGATATCGTGCAGGATAAAGTTAGCGAGAAAGAAAGATAGAGATATAGATGTATAGAGAGAGAGAGAGAGAGAGAGAGAGAGAGAGAGAGACAGAGAGACAGAGAGACAGCGAGAGAGAGAGAACGTTTGGGAGAGAAAAAGTGCCATATGGATAGTGTTTTTCGGTAACAAAGGTTGAATATTGGATGTAGCAATAAAGTAAGGGAGATAAAAAGGTATCACAAAAAGAACAGATGAAGACAGGAATGGAAGAACCATTGGATAAAACGAGAGTGAGCAGTACAGAGTGAGTGAGAGCGAGAGGAAGAGGGGGGTGGGGGAAGGGAGGGAGAGAGGGAGAGAGAGAGAGAGAGAGAGAGAGAGAGAGAGAGAGAGAGGAAGGGAGAGAGGGAAAGAAATTGGAAGAGAGAGGGGGAGGGAGAGGGGGAGAGAAAGGGGGGAAAAGAGGAGGGAGACAGAAAGGAGCATGCCATAAGCAGCCACATGGACAGAGGTTAATTCCGTACTTCACATCATAGATCTACCTTTGATGTGAAGATAGTGATGGCTTTTATGTCACTCTGGTTCATCGGACGATCTGATAACGATAGTAATAATAAATCAATGGATGCGTATAGAATAATTGTGTACAAGATATTCGTATCAGTGTTTTTTGTTTGTTTTGTTCGTTTTTATTACTTGTATCATGTGCCATATATGCCTTTTTCGCAATAACATACACACATAATTGCTACAGAAAAAACATGTCTTTGAGACAAAAAGGAAATATGGGGTTTAACGTTTAAACATGGAACAACGCAAATTGCAGGTAATGATTTTCCATTTATTTATTTGCGTTTGTTTCTTTCGCTTCTCTTGTGTGCTAATAATGTCTCTATACAAACATCTTACTTATTTCAGATACTTCAATACTATTTTTGACATAAATGTAAAAATATGAATAAATGAACATTAGTTATAAGCAGAATACAACACGAATGCCTTCATAGGAGGCGGCTCGCTGGAAACTTGCTTATCGATGTGCATCGGTAATAATAGCGGTATATTGTATATTAAAGGGGCTTTAGTAACATAAACACTGTAAACATATTTCTTAGTTTTCATGGGTAGAATAAATAAAAAAAAAACCGACTCCAATGGGACAGCCAACGAAAGCTTTTGAACAGATAGAGTTTACAGATAGCTGTAATCACATGCAATTTGCTCTCGAAGGAATCAAGCGGTGTGGTCGTTATAGACAGTTGTCGTTCTATTCAGGTTTGTCGTTATCTAAGCACCTATCTGCATTCATTGTTACAATAACACGTACGAAAAGTCACCATATCTTTCCCACCAAACCGCCGTCTTGGAAACGTGACCCAAAAGAACACTTTCAAGAGCGCGCGCTTTTTTTGCAATCTCCAGCGAGGCCGCGCCAGACTCCCTAGGGCACTTCAAAGACACGGTAGCGACACAAAAGGGACGGTCGTGACGTCATAGCGTTTTAGCGGTCTCGTTCAAACCTAAGCCCACCTGTCCGCACTCTTTTCCATCTTTCTTATCTCATAATCTTTTCGCCCTTACATCATGCATAACATCAATTTAGTTTCGATTCATATCGCTATGCATAAAGCTACACTACTGAGCGGAAAAGTGCGATGAGGGTTTGTACTTTTGAAAATCCAAAAAGGGAAATGGAATATTTTGTTGGAAATATCACGGACAATAATTTTTGTTTTTGTTATTACAATGAATTTAGCTGTAGTCTCTGCACACTGCTAGGGGGTGGTGACAGAAAACAAACAGGGACAGAGGCGAGGGCGGCGGCGGAAGGGAAGGCCTGGGTCGGGGTTGGGGGTAACGCGATGAGGCGTAAACAAACATCTCTCTTAGCCATGTTAGATCGGACTAAGTGTGCGTTAGTATAACATCCTTTTAAAAGAAAAAACACGTGACAACGTAAAACAAAAGCGCGATTTACAAGGCTTCCCCATTCAGTTCAAATCACGTGTATATTTGTAACCGATGATCCACTCAGCATGCTCAGTGTGCCCACTGTAAACTTCTCGGTCAAACCATGTTCAGGCGCATCCGTCCACTTAAAGTTATCAAGTTCTTTATTGCTCGCCTGTTGCAACGGATTTCTGCCCAGACTGACCTTTTCAAAGCCGTCTGCTCGTCTGTAGTCCATTATAAACAAGAGACTCTAGCCAACTACGTCGCTCAAGCCAAAGACAATAAAAACATTATGGAATGTTCGGGATAGCTAATTCTCCATTCTATTTCTCCAGCGGAGATCTCCAGCCATGGCGCCTTGTCGATGGCTGCGACTGGTTATGGACAATTTCGACAATTGAATTAGATCTACGACTGGTCGCATTGCGTTATTACGAAGTGCAGCGAGCTTCATGTTGTATTAGTGATACGAAACGATCGATAGTCCTCCAGTATGGAATTAACCCCCCCCCTTCCCCCTCCTTCCCCCCCCCCCCCCACACACACACTTATCCCCTACTCCACCACAACCCTACTAACCAAGGAGGGGGGGGGGGGGGGTTAGAGAGGAGAGAGAAGACATTGTGGGAAGTATACCATGACAAGGACAACAAAAATCATGGTAATCCATTACCATGATTATTGTCATCACCATGACTACAACAAACACTATTTTCATGATCTTTGTCATCATTAGGATCATCATTACCATTGATAACAACATTGATCGAATGTATCTATGTATATCAAGCCTACTATTTAGCTCATCGATACTAAAGAGGTCATATTGAATAACATAATAATGTGACACATTGAATTTAATTTGACGATGAATAGGAATGTGACTTTCCTACAGACAAGCATATCATAAACCCTTAATCATGTTAATAAGCTATGTAGAAATTGCAATAAAGCTGGCAGAAGCATGCTTCTGTACGTGAGACATGATACTAATCTAGTAAAAAAAAAAGTTCTTTTGTAAATATATATTCAGATAGGAAAATAAATAGAATATATTCGTGAGTCTCATTTAAATTGTCATTATCATCACCATCATTAAAGTCGCCATCAGTGTCATCGTCTTAATTATTCACGCCATCGTCTGCATTGCTATCTGAATCTTTATCGGTGCCGTTCCTGTACTCGATCACTTAATATCAAAAATTGAAAATGACGTTCTCCGCACACTTGTGACGTATTGGATGACGTAGGTTAAGCTTCAAGATTGATCGTGTCGATGATCAGGTGCGAAGTGGTATTCAGTTACACGGCTTATCAACATTTTTGATTTTAAGAGAAGCACCGACCTTAACTGGCGGGAAAGAAAGCTTGGCTTTCTAGTTCAATTGAGATTCGAATATGATAGTTTTTGTCACAACACATGCATCAAGAGCTTTCTTCCCAAGGCACTAGCATGTTAAAAACAAATCAATTGAAAAGGCAAAGCGAACAGTTTGGCTGCCATTCCATGTGAATAAAATCTCCCTTAAATATGATACGGTAGTAAAAAAAAAATACCGACAAAGTAATCAAAATCAATATTCACAGGAGATTATTTCAGACTCTGAGTCTCTTTACGCCATAAGTGTAGATAATCCTTGGAATACGCCGAGTAATCATCAGCAACATAATTCATTGGTTTAAGCATCGTATGCTCTTACTTGAACAAAATTAGCACCAAAAGGGTGCAGCAAAACTGTCGCTCTGTGAGTATGGTGTTAACTACTCGTGAAAATGCACATTGAATATTATATGTTGATTTGTCGTTGCAGGGCGGGTCAAATCGAGGTCATCGTCGAGTATTCTTCGGACCCCTCCCGCTTGATCGTCACCATTGTACAGGCACGTGACCTCCGACCTAACCCGGAAGGAGCGGCTCTCTCCGACACATATGTCACACTGTACCTCGACCCGGATAACGATGTCAAAGGTCAAACCAAGATTTACCGGCGGAGTTTCAGTCCAGTTTACAACGAAAGGTATGTCTACGATGAGTGTTTACTGACGGTGCACCATGTAGTTACAGGTTTAAATGACTTTTAGATTTTTCTTACAGAATAGCCCTACAAAAATTGCTCAGAAAGCGAGTGTAGATATTGAACAAATAAAATAAGAATATAATGGCGGACAGAAAGAATCAAAATCATCTTTTCACTCTTTTTTTAGTTTCTTGTTGAGGGCAAACCTGGCATGACCTGAAATGCAGCTTAAGATGTAAAACTATTGATTTTCATCTACACAGAGCAAAGCTGTCATGGCTGCGATATTTGTTGCTTATTTTGCCTTCTCGATGGTCCTTTTATATGACTCTTATCACTGTTATCCGCACCATATCCACCGGGACAGTAGCTCTGATGAGCCATCATCGAGATCTAGTTTACTTGCATGGCCGAGCATTGTCATGGTTTTCATTTCGCTTGGATAGTCGGTCTTGCTGCTGTGAGTTTTGATTAAGAAGGAGGCTTTCTAAATATTGACAGACGGGGCATTTCCTTGCACCGAGCGTCAACTGAAATACATCTCTAGAGCATCAGGAGCATTTCTTCAAAATATTAAGATTTTGTTCTTCAACTTTTCCTCGCGGTCTCCAGCAAACTAGTGATTCGTTCTCCCCGCTCCTTTTCTTTTTCCCTCTCACCCCTCCCCCTCTCTCTCTCTCTCTCTCTCTCTCTATCCTACATTTATCCCTCACACACTGTTTTTCTCTGTTTCTCCCTCACTTTTACCGACCTCTATCTCCCTTTCTCTTGGTCTCCTTGTTTGTGGGTCTCCCTTCCGCCCTTCCTCTTTGTCTCTCTTTTTCTTTCTCTCCCTGGCTGCAAGAGTCTCCCTGTCCATATGTTTGTCTGTTTCTGTCTGTCTGTCTGTCTGTCTGTCTCTCTCTCTCTCTCTCTCTCTCTCTCTCTCTCTCTTTCTCCTTTCCTATCTATCTCCCTCCCGTTCTTACCCTCTCTATCTCATGCACATTCTCCTCCCACTTGATTTGATCTGACTTACATATTGAATTTGGGTTATGTACATCTCTTGGATAATGAAAAGTACGAATTGAGTGGGCGACATGCGTTTTCTATCCCAGCTGATTTGTAAAGGACCCGTTGCTCATAGTCGTAATAAAATGTAATCATAAGTAATTTCCGTTTCAATAGATCTTACTACTATTGGATACGTCAACGTCACAAATATAATTCGCATGCGTTTTTTAGTCAATTCGCATGGGCCTTAGCCTGTTATTTATGCTGAAGTTATGGGCAGCAAATTTCATGACAAAAGGTACAAAAAGTTATGTAAGAGAACTACATAGTGGTCAAAACAATTGCTCTGTTATCACGTAATTACCCTGAGAAAATCTTTTAACACGTATTCGTCGTCCTGTTTTTATTGCGCATTTATTTTGTTCATTAGAAAACAGCAAATGTCCTGAGGACGAATAGATCTTTTATGAGAGGCAAACTTCAAATTAACAGGACAAAACAAAAACCTGCATTTATGGCAAACCTTCTTCTTTTCTTCATTTGAAGTAAACATTCTTGTTTTTAGCGAGAGCGTCCGTATACGGGAAAAAAAGACTATGAAGGATTTAATTAAGCCCTATTTATGTAATTCGTCATGGATCAGCTGCATGTGTTAAGTATTTGTTTATGAAATGCAACATGTGTAGCTCCACTATTTTATTCCGGAAAGTGACAAATTGCACTTGTTCTCGTTTAGATACCCTCCGTTTTGTATTGATCATTATCTACATTCCCAAACCGTATGATATATGCCCCATCGGGATTTGGCTCTATAACAGCTTTAACATATGACTTTGTCTGAGAACCAAAGCATCCGGCCTCGTGTTCCCTCATTTGAGTTGAACCAGAGTCCTATATCTTGGATTGAATGCACTAGCGGAGGGGTGATAAATGAAACAGCTACGTTCAGATTTGTACTGCCATACCCTCGCATTTCATCCATGTTAGCTAGAGTAATTTGTAGCTATACAAGTCTCATTATTTTGTATATCTTCTTTTCCTTACAATTCTTCAATGATTATATCGCCATCATTATCATTATCATCGTCTTCTGCAGAAATTAATTTTGTTTATAATGTACCTTTCTCTTGGAGTTTTTTTTTTCTTATGCAAGTACATGTAATGCGATATGGCGCGGAGACGCTCATGGGAAACGCACATTCACCTCTATAATTATCTTTGTCTTCTCCACCTTAACTGCTCCTTTCTTCTTTAATAAAAATGATTACTACCACCGTCATCCTCATCCTCATCCTCCTCCTCCTCCATCATCATCATCATCATCATCATCATCATCATCATCATCACCATCATCATCACCATCATCATCACCATCATCATCATCATCATCATCATCATCATCATTGCCCTCGATCATGTCGATCCTTGTTGAAATAATAGTTTTACGTTGCTTGCAGATTTTCCATGCGCGTTCGATGGGAAGATCTGCACCGCCGAACCCTCCGGCTCACGGTCATGAACTACGACCGACACGCTCGCCACGAAGAGGTTGGAGAAGCTGAGTTAAATCTGGGCGACGTGGAATGGCTGCACGGGCCGTTCAATACGTGGCTGAACCTTCACGACTCGCACGATGTGAGTAATTACAATGCCTAAAGGTCGCTGCAGATAACACGATCCGATCAGTCGAACGACTCTGCGACTGGCTTAAAGGGGAAGTTCACCCTGAAATTATTTTGGTTTCAATAAAAAGAGACAAATGAAAGAAACATATGAGTGAAGGTTTGACGAAAATCGGTCAAAGGAAAAGAAAGTTATTTGATTTTAAAGTTTTGATTTTGTGACGTCACGTGCGAGGTGCTCTCCCATATGTTGTGTACAAAATAAGTCGATAAATTGCTTTTTTTGACAACGGAATTTTTTTTTCGTACAGGTATAATTATGTGTAAAAACGTATTTATGATAATGCATCAAACGCACAAGTAAAAGGATGCATATCTTTGTGAGAAAATGCACATTTTCGAAAAAATTGTACACAACATATGGGAGAGCACCTCGCATGTGACGTCACAAAATAAAAACTTTAAAATCAAATAACTTTCTTTTCCTTTAATCGCAGAACCCGGTCGTTGGATTTATGAAGAAGGCTACTTCTATTTGTCATAGGCCCTTACGTCGAACTGCGGAATCATTCCACAAAAATGGTCGTTTACGGTTCCCTTAACCCTAATCAGGCCGTGTGTGTGTGTGTGTGTGTGTGTGTGTGTGTGTGTGTGCGCGCGGGGGGGGGGGGGGGGGGGCATCCTTCCCCAACAATTCGCTGCGAGATTTTATGATTTGTCTTTTTGTGCTATCGCGCAACTTTTGAGACCAAAATCACAACGACCATGTATACCATTGTGACACTACATAATTTTCGCCCCACAATGACATCGAAAATTCGGCTCATTTTAGTGACTTTGTGTACGAACCCGATGGAAAGAGTTGTCATTCATCCACATTACACTCAAAAAGAATGTAATTTCAAGGATAGTTAAGGGAGTTTTAGATATATTCCAAACGACAATTTACGAACATGTATAACATGTAAAATGCTTACCCTTGTATATATGGTTGATGAAAGTTGTTTCCAAAACCACGCCCACTTAAGCAATTTTCCATTTTTCTTATTTCCATAGAAACCTGAAAACCTGGGAGACATCATGTTTTCTCTGAGCTATCTTCCAACTGCTGAGCGGCTTACCGTGGTCATCGTGAAAGCAAGGGGCCTTAAATGGACTGACCGGAAGAAGTCCGGAGGTAGGCATTCAAACCAGAAACCCACATCCCGTCCTTGTATCTCAACATCCCTCAAAAGGTCATCGAGGTGGCGTGTCCTTTTACAGACAAAAAATAATACAATTTACAGCACTTATTTCCAGATTTGCCAATCATCGATCTGCCATTTCAAGCTTTTTCGTCAGTGTGCGTTGAGATGCGATTGTCATTAATGTCAGCCAGTATTGTGCTATGACATCACCAATATCTGCTGTCGATATTATTCTCCCCCCCCCCCTCTCTCTCTCTCTCTCTCTCTCTCTCTCTCTCTCCCTCTATCTATCTATCTCTCTCTCTCTTTCTATCTATCTATCTATTTATCTATCTATCTATCTATCTATCTCTCTACCTATCTATCTATTTATCTATCTATCTATCTATCTATCTATCTATCTATCTATCTATCTATCTATCTATCTATCTATATATCTATATATCTATCTATCTATCTCTCTCTCTCTCTTGCATCCCTGGCTCGCCAGATCCATTCGTGAAAGTGTACCTTCTGCAGAACGGGAAGAAGATCAGCAAGAAGAAGACGTCCATGAAGCGCAGTGAGACGTGCCCTATTTTCAACGAAGCCATGATGTTCTCCGTGCCATCTACAATACTGGAGGTAGGGCTGGGACTTTGAAATCATGCAGTGTAAACGGGGCTGTGGCATTGGTTGTGGTGTTTGTGAAGTAAAATCCAAATATTTGGTCGTAGTACGCTGAGGTCTATCGTGTTAGTAGTACGCTGAGGTCTGTCATGGCGGCTGCGCGGTAAAGGCGTCATTCCGATTAGAAATATGTGATGAGGAGACAGGAAGAAGAAGTGCAAGGCAAAGAGAAAAGGAAATATTAAGCGCGAGGTGAAAAAAGAAGAGGAGGTTTGAAAAAACAATATCAACATACAGGAAAAGAAGAACAATGAGAATTAAAACGGAGAACAAGAAGAGCAAGATAACAAAAAAAAAAGAGGGCAAAGGAGAACAAGAAGGAAAAGAAGAACAAGATAAAGAAGAGGCCAAAGAAGGAGGAGAAGTTCACAAAAAAAAGAACAAGCAGAGGAACAAGAATAAGAATTGAAAAGAGAGGGGAAGTATAATTTAGAATTATGTGAAGGAAGGCAACAGAAAGAAAATGACAAAAAGCAATATAAAAGAAAAATTAAAGAAGGAGGGACATTGGCGAAAAGACACAGAAACGTAATATTGACTAGTAAGAAAAAAGGACAAGAAGAAAACTGAATAAGAAATGAGAAGAAGACGAAGGAGGAAAAGGAAGAAAACGAGCCGTGAATAACATTGAGATATACCCTAATTGGCAGGACACCACGTCCTACGTGTTTCCATCAGTTTCAAGACATGACTGGGACTGGAATCGATGCCGTGTAAACATTGCCTGTTTGTCTGATAGCCAAATATTAGTTAGTTGATTCTGCATCGATGGCGCGCTTTTTGGCTGGAGTAGAGTCACGAGTTTGCGACCCTGAATACATACGAAGAAGGGATGAAGAATGATAACAAGGAAAAGAGAAAAATAAAGCGATGAATACCAAGAAGGAGGGGAATTCAAGTCAATTCAAATTGATAAAGGCTTATTCATGAAAACACTTGTGTGCCACTGCAGCTAAAAATGACCATGTGCATTTACAGATCTTCTTCACATACACGTGGATATAACATTATTGTAATTTTGTCGATACGGAATATGTGATAGTATGATGAGAGAAACTTTATGTTTGCTGCATTTTGTTTATATATTCTTCTGTAGGACTTACCAACATATTGTAATGAACTATCATGTGTGTTTTTTGTTTTTTTTAGATATTGTTTAAATCTAAACGAGTTATCATTTAATGATTTTCAACATTCTACGGTTTACAACATGTCTTCATGAATAGCTATGAGTTGGAAATACCGATCCCTCCCCCCCCCCCCAAAAAAAAAAAAAAAAAAAATGGAGAAGAAGAAGGATTGATTGATTGATTGATGTGAAATTAACGACACTATCAACAATTCAGTGTCCTTTAAGTGTCGAACAGTTCTTCTGAAAAAATATTATCATTCCCTTATGAAATTCACCACATTTGAGTAGGATTATAAATCAGAGATAAATTAATGTTAACCATTTCCCCGGTATAACTTCCCTGCTCTTTACGAAAAGAGAATCAGGTTCTTTAACGTGCAAATGGCGTGACTCTCCTTTATACGGGACCGACGGCTTAAAGTCTCTTCCGAAAGACTAGAAGAAGAAGGAGAAGATAATTGTGCATTGATATCACTTCTTTGCCAGTGTCCGTGATGATACAACAAATAAGAGTAGAGTAGGGATAGAGGTTAACGAAGAAGGATGAGAGGTGAACATTTATGTCAAACTTGTTCATAATGAGAAGATTAACTATTTGTTTTCCTTTCTAGAAAATCACGCTGCGCATCTCGGTCGCAGAGGTGGGCGCTGGCGGGAAAGCCCCTAGCGTGGGTCACGTGCTCGTCGGTGCTAACGCCAAGGGGTCATCACTCAGTCATTGGAACCAGATGATGGTCTCGCTGAGGAAACCCGTTGCTATGTGGCACTCCCTCAGGAAATAGCACCTAACCATACCCCTCCCCACCCCACCCCAATCCAACCACACCGCCCTCGTATACCTCACCTTCTGTTCAATCATCCGACTCGCATTGTGTGCATGCTTTCATCTTCCTGCATCGTCTGTGATGAATGCAGATTCGTGTATTACACATGCTATTATATACGAGTTCGGTTTGCCGCTGCCGATTTACACCTGCAAGCGTTTTCCCTTTGCGGTAAAAAAAATACCAAATAACGATCTTTAGATCCCCAGTTCAGCCCCCAAATTAAAAAATACCAGAATGAACTAACCCGTATAAGGCCCAATCACGTCAGTGCGGCAGACGATAGCGGCGAATTATTCATGTGTGAATGTATACCTCCTTCTATGCCTGACAAAACGTGATTTTACAGGATTTCTATGTGTCAGTTGTGAACGAGATGAGTTTGTATATGTGGTGAATAGGTGCGGGAGTGTAACTTAACGACTGATACGATCTCGATGAATAATGATTAAAAATATATAATGCACATTCCTTTTCATTAGATATATTTAAACTGTTTTGATTTAATGTGAATGCAATCCATGCCTGTATTTATATATTGACGCGGTAAAGATTACAGACCTGTGATCAGAGCAGACCTTTCACTCGTCATCATAGATTACGGATTCGATTCGTTTCAACGAGATCATTGTGGGACGATCCATTCATGTGACCATGGAAGCACACAAACATCGGATTTGTGATCACGTGACTATGGTTCCAGTAATGTTTACCATTGACTTTAAACATTTTGTTTCATACTTGCAACGTATTTGTTTCTGGGTGTCAAATTCCTTTTCCACTAATTTGATTAATTATTGTGATAAATAGAATTGTTCAAGTGCAAGTTATCGTCTATTTATATCAAATACATTTTCTCATATCTCCTGCATTATTCAATGTTTGTGATACGTATTTCATACATTGGTTTTGTTCTCAGTCCGGTGACATTTTGTTTGTATTTAGATACGTTTTCTATTTTTACCTCATTATTCGAAGATGGTGAATAAGAATGAGGACCAGGAGGTGAAGAACAATGATAAGACAATTGAAGATAGGCGGAAAACAGAGAGACAGGATTAAGCGGGGAGAAGAGACACAAAGAGATAGGGCGAGAGAGAGGGACGGGGAAAGAGGGGGCTAGATAGAGGGGAGAGGTGAGTGGGGAGAAAGAGATACATGTACATCAAGAGCGATAGAGAGGGAACAATATAGTAAGATATAAATACATAAACACTGCATAGAGGGAGAGAGAAATATTTAGATAGATTAGAGGGGGGAAGTTAGATGTCAATGACAGACAATAAATACTTATAAAAATGGGGCACGGACACGAGAGGGAGAAAACCACAGTGACACCTGTAGTTGAAGAGGACGAGGAACGGAGTAAAATGGGACGGGTATGATAAAGGAAGGACGGGGGGAGAAACATTAAATGAAGCTGTATGAAACAAGAAGATGAAAGCAAATCATCGGAGTGGTCTTGGTGTGTGGTGAAAAAGAAAAACAACGGAATAATTATTTGATTTGTGACATGTGAAAACTCAGAAATGTTTAGATTTTGGTCGTTTTTTTTGCTCCGACATTTTTTTAAAGTCTACAATTGTTTAAACCTTGGCCTTACTATAACACTGTCCAAGTTCACATTGGTGATTCAGGATGATAATTAGTGGATGTTTTGCTTACGGAGAAGGCTGGTCGCCAAGATGAACTTGCTTTGTACATGTATATATTCTCTCTTTCAAATAAAAGTATATCTATTTATTCGAATCATTGAGTGTCAGCTGTCTATTTTAGTTTACTAGTAAAGACTTTTCAAAATCTCCAGAGCAAGAATTGTTCAACCCGTTGTCTAGAGATGTATTGGTCGATGTTTGTTTATTCATTACACTGGTGCAACACATGCACGGAAAGTTTATGTATGCGAAAACTTGGATGTCTGTAAAACATGGACCCGTCTTATAAAGGTGCGATTGATATCAATCATAACTATGTACATTACAGATAAAGGATTAGACGCAAGATCGATTTAGATCAATCGTAAGTGTTTATAAGACGGCACCATGTGTTGTGTGTCATGTTTAAAACATGTTCTGGTCAATGCATTTGTAAGTGCAACATGTATGATGATTGAGTGGAAAATAAATATGTATAATGTAATTATCACAAAATCAAGAATTGTCGCGATGTAAAAGAAATATATTCTTTTGTAAGCATTTATAGTACATTTGTATGTTGGTCTCATGTTTGACGCGCTTATTCGACATGTTGCGAGGGATTCCAGAGGGTTTATCAACAATTTCAAGTGTCTTGCATGATAATTAATGTTAAAAAGTGTACAGTTCAAAGTCTATGACATATGTAAGATTGTGTAACATATAAAGATCAGTATATTGATGTACTCATTCATTTGATGAAAGCTCTCATAACTGTATCACACGATTAAATAAAACAGATTTTTGAGACGAAATAACTATTGAGTGGTACTTTGTATTTTATTACTAATTCATGATTTGAAAGGGCAAGTGAGCACTGAAGGAAAACATTTCCTTTCTGATTGAAAATTATATATATGGCCCACATAGAGCATTTTCATTAAGATCATCTACAAGTGTAAACAGCCTCTAATCCGAGCTGAGGAAATTTAATCTTCTCTCTCATGCCTCCCCTTCACTCTCTCTCTCACTCACTATCTCTCTCCTTCTCTCTATCTCTTTCTCTCTCTCTCCCCCTCTCTCTCTTTCTTTCGCTCCCCCACCCCTTTCACTCCTTCCCTCTCTCTCTCTCTCCCCTTTTCTCTCCTTCGCTCTCCCTCTCTCTCTCTCTTTCTCTCTTTGGCTCTCCCTCTCTCTTCCCCCTTTCTCTCCTTCGCTCTTCCTATCTCTCTCTCTCTCTCTATCTCTGTCTCTTTCGCTCACTCTCTCTCAATCTCTCTCTCTATCTCTTTCTTTCCTTCCCTCTCCCTCTCTCTCTCCCTCCTTCCCTGTCACGCCATACACACACAGTCATAACTCCCACAGAACCCTACTACTGTACATATATTCACAGATTCCAAATTAATAACTAGATAGCAGAGCTTCAAATCAAATTCCCATTGATTGCAATCTGTTATTGTGATCAAGTGAATTCTGCCCCAAGCATTTATACAAGTTAATTCAAATCACTGCAATACAGTTCATTGGCTTACCTGTTTAGCTTTTAAAATAAGCATAAGTCTTACTGCTAACACAGTGATACCCATACAATGGCTCACAGCATTTTCAGACAGGGTTCACTTTTTATAATTATACATGTATTTACTACAATCTGACAGCACAAGGAGTCAATACAAGCTCAGCCTAACCTATTGTGCCATAACTTAACTTCACAAAGACTTTCTTTATGCCACGGCCTTGGGCTGTAAGATTCTGATGAGTTCCTGACATTAGAAGAAAATTAGCGGAACAGCATTTATGGTAAAACAAATTGAGTCACATAAAGCAGGTATGAATGTATTCATTCAAATCAAATCAACTCAAGTTCAAACATTGATGGAGCTGTCAACATGATAAGTCTTAATGGCCATGGTGTATCTTTAATCTCCAGAAGATACTACTATTATGCAGGGCTACAGAACAGAGCAGGTTTTATCCTGATCCAATTGTACACAACTTGACCTGCATGTTAGTGTTGGAAACTGACATGGTTTCAGTAAATCACCCAAGAGAGTTGAAATAAATAAACAAGTAATGACAGTATAAAGAAATGTGTTCTTTTTTTAAATAAATTTTTCTGATTGGCACCTGTGGATGAGATATAAGCTCCCCTCTCAAATCCATACAAATCCATTCCAAAGCCTCCAGATTGATCTAGAATCTGACGTTCTTTCTAGCTTTGTAAATCTGTGAGGACAACAAAATGGAGTTATTAACTTGCCAAATGTGCTACCTCAAAATGGAAAACAAACGCTTCCTCTATTTTCTCCTTCTTTATTGTGTTGTCCTTCCTCCCTCGTCCTGCTCTCCTTCCTCCTCTTCTCCTCTTTTTCCATCTTTCTCTTCTTCCTCCTCTCCTCTTCCTCTCTCTCCTGATGCTCTTACTGGTCTATCTCTTCCTCCTTCTTCTCCTTCCTCCCTGTCCTCTATTTATTCTTTACCCTTCTTTCTCCTCCTCCTATTCATCTTCCTTCCCTTCTTCCTCGCCTCTTTCTTCCTCCTTCAAATTGTCTATCTCCTCCTCTTCCTCCTCCTCTTCTTCTTTCTTCTGATGTTCCCTCTTTCATGCCCTTCCCACACACCTTTCATTCCTTATTCTAATGAAGGGACGTAAAAAGAGGACTCCTGAATCTTCTTAATCTTCTTATTCTCAACTCTCTGTTAGGGGCATCATGATCCTCACTTCTTATTTCTCCTTATTTTTCTTTCCCATTTCATCTCTTCTCGTCTTTTTTCTTCTGATGGAAATTGAGGAGAACTCTCCTTCTTTACCTCCTCTTCATGTTTGGGGTTGTTACCCTAATCTTTCTCTTCTTCTGCCTTTATTTCTTTCTCTATTCTCTTTCTCCTCCTAATGATGTTCTCATTCCCATCCCTCTGTGAGGGCCGTCATGCAGCGTAGACACAGCCTGTTTGGGACGAGAGAGGTGTGCTTCCTACAGCGGTCACAGCGGTAGTGAGCAGCCGGCTCAATGAGGGCGCTACACATCAATAGCTCCATAGATCCATCTGCAAAGTGATAAATGATAGAGTCAACTTAAAATTTCTAAGATGTCTACAAAATGTTACAAAAAGTCTGTAGAGGGACCCGAGCGTCAACTACTTGAGAAATCCACTTGCAAAGTGACCAGGGAATATTAATAACAATAATCAGCATTTAGAGACGCTATCTATCATACAGTCTACTCTTGTTATAGCAATGTGCTGAGGATCAAGTCAGGTACCTTGTTATAATAAAATCTCACTACACTGAATATATACCAGAAGTTTTCTTTCTGTAAATCATTTCTCAAAACCTGTCATTCCATCTCCGTGATACCAAATGTTGAATGGATGTAATCAGCACAATTTTGTCATGAAATCCTTCTAGCATGTCTGAATAGCCCTGTCCAGAAATCAGTAGATGCACACTAAGTGCTTATAGTGGCACCAAAGATTAACTTGGCAGCTGATTGCAATCAATTGCACAAAGTGACAGCAATTATTCTGTACAAATACATGGGAGCTGACGGACATTGATTGTGAATTCCTGCAGCCATTGCATGCAGACAACAAAATGACGATCACTATCTCCAGTGCATTATCAAAAGTTTACCATCAGTTTCCCTTGAAACAAACATGCACTATATGTTAACTCCTTGTGTGCCTGTTTCCACCAGTAACACGAACACCTCCCAGGGTGCACCAGTGTAGTTGGCATACAGAGGGTTAAAACATTTCTGATAAAAATACCTTCTGAAGGAAATGGAA
Source organism: Arbacia lixula (assembly GCA_963669155.1). NCBI lineage: Eukaryota > Metazoa > Echinodermata > Echinoidea > Arbacioida > Arbaciidae > Arbacia > Arbacia lixula. Next base: position 18,190,748 of record OZ022597.1, read on the forward strand.
GCTCTACTGTAATGAGCTGGCAACCATCTTGGATATCTATTGGTGGTGTTCCCATGGCAACGGTAGTGAAGGATGACATGAGGAACTCTGTCAGGTCTGAGTCACTGTCCATCTCCTCCTCTTGGAGAGACTGAAGGAAAGTAAGAGGAGTGCTGTCAATCAAAATCAGCACTGAATCAGAACTGATGTCCAGGACATGTTCATCCTGGGATTGTGTAACAGACTGAGAGCTACAATTGATTGTTAAACCAAAAAGACCTATTGAGCGATCATTTTACGTATCAATCTAACGATACATCCATATCACCAAAGAAGTTGCGAGAGATGTCAATGGGAACTTGCGATGCACATGGATTGTAGCTGGTGTGCGTCTATCCTAACTATACTATTGGTTGCAAACTTATACCTCAGCTTGGACATGCAATAGCTAGCAGTGGTGGTTTGTAATAGAGATTAAGTTTACAACCAACAGCTAACCCGTTCTTTGTGAACACAGGGCCCTGGACTATCCATAAACGTATTCACATTGAGCTAGAGGATATTACGGATGCAATCTGTCAGCGTAATACAAAGAGATATCTACTAACATCCGTTTTGAAATTTCATGAGTGGTTATGAGTGGATATGAGTGGACATCAATAATGTCAATAGTATACACCATGCTGAGCCAAAAGATATATACATCAGATATCTGTTCATGACAACCAAATTTCTGCTTTGAAATTTCAGATATGGATATCAGTTTTCATGCTACTGAGCTGATTTGCATCTTCACATTGAAATCTTGGAAGAAAAGTTTAGCATGTTTCAAGAGTTCAACATACAAATAGTAGATTTTTGTTTTTAAATTGTTACCTTTTCCAAGAACTGAATATGTGAATGGAGCTCATTTCAAGTGAAAATGCGTTGTTAACATCGATCTTGATATTTTGCATTATTAGGCAGATTTGGTGTGGAACATTTGATCTCATACCTGGAACAGATCCAGCAATCTCACGCTCTCGGTAAAGAGTGTCACGTCGTATCCTCTGCTTTTGGGGGCCTGAACAGCACCATGGAATGCCTCTCGTAGAACAGAGAGGGCCTCCCACTCCTTAGCTAGCTCAGGCTGGTTCCATGTAGGGTCGTGTGCAAACCATCCGACCTTGAACACACTTTTTTCTCCTGCAAAGTCAATCAGTAAACCAATTTAAAAAAATCTTAGTTTTTACAAGCACTTTTTGTTCATGGGATAACATTCATACACATATTATTTCCATAATATAAAGCTTTGATTGTTAAAGTGCCACACTTTAAAAGCAATGCTCCCAAAGATATATTCACCCTTTTACCCTCTCATTACTATTCACTGGTAGGTCCAACTCAGCTAAAACATAGTTTATTGCCTATAGAACTGAGAGAATTAATCAACAAAACAAAATCAAACAAAATTGTCCCCTTTCCTGAATGGTTTGTGCAGTTGTGACAGTAAGATGGCATAAATGACAGTATTAGGTAATACTGCTGATCCATGCAGAGTTTTATTAGTTTTGTTCATTACCTTGAGCCTGTTTTTTACTAAGCCATGTATTTACAGGCTCGCTTTTCTCCACTCAGATCCTGAGCAGTTATTTCATTACAATGATTACAAAGTTTGATATCCTAACAAGACCAGGGTTCATGAAGCACAAACATCAAACTGTGAGCAATTCAATGACACTTTCAATGACACTTTCAATAACACTTTCAATGACACTTTCAATGACACTTTCAATGACACTTTCGATGACACTTTCAATGACACTTTCAATGACACTTTCAATGACAATGACACTTTCAAGGACACTTTCAATGACACTTTCAATGAAATACTGAGTAAATCTAATAATGGGCTAGAGACATAACCTACCTTTGTGTGTCCTCGAGTAGTGCAAGTAAACCTCCTCCGCCATGTGAGGGATGATAGGAGCCAGTGACCTTGACATGACCTCTAGGAGATGGTGAAGCACAGTCTGACATGACCTCCGTTTCCCACTCTCTGCATGCTCACTGTACAGCCTGACCAAAGCAATCCACATGATAGAGATAGACTATGTAATAATACTGACGCCACACATTTTACCACACAGGCTGTTTATTGTGGTGTATATTTTTTTGCAATGAAATTCTTCCAAAAAAAATGAGCCAGGGTGCAGTATAATGACACCCTAAATGAAAAGCACATGTCAGGAGTAAGATATAAGAGGTAGAAGTGTAAGATGTTAGAGGTAGAAGACAACCAGGTATATAAGAGCCATTCTGCTTTACATATAGATCCCAGTCTATTTCAGCTATGGGTCCCAGTCTATTTCATCTATGGGTCCTAGTCTAGTTCAGAATACCAGGATGAGAAAGGAATCATCTTAAAATGAGTCATTGAATTTAAACATACTCTCTGGACTCGGTGTTGACAGCCTTGAATATATAACCTCTCCATTATAAAGGACAAGTAACAGTGTGGACGTACCTGTCTTTGACGGTGTCCAAGTAAAATGAGGAGATCTTATTGTGAACTAAGTCGGTCGCTATCCGTGTCACCTCGCTAAACTCGTACTCATCGTATGCCTTGGTCACATGACCCCCGTACTCATGCACCAGGTGCAGCATGTAGCGGTCCAGAGGTCGAAGGTCAGCATAGTCGCAGAGGTCAAGATCAGCATGGAAGTCGTGAAGATTACCCAGGAAGTAGCGGAAAGTGTTGCGGAGCTTCAGGATGTTCTGATTGGTCATTGCAAAGAGGTCGGGACTCACATGGATGCGTCCCGACCAATCAGAATCGGCCATTCGCCAGCGGAGGACATCAGCACCGTACGGGGGCTCTTTCTTCTTGTCCTGAGGAAACAAAATGAATGCAGTTTGAGGTAATGCATCTTTCTTGTGATACTCTCTAACAATGAGGCCACCAATCACACAGGAATGAATGCAGTTTGAGGTAACACATCTTTCTTGTGATACTCTCTCACAAAGACTACAATTTATACTGTGGAGCTTTCTTCTCATCCTGGAGAAACAAAATCAATGCATTAGATTTTTTTCAATAAATACTTGTCCTACTGGGGACTCCTGAATACATATAAACAAGAGAAGTTGAGGCCTTGTGTACGAGCAGGGGGGGGGGGGGGGGGGGTTACACACTGGCACTGAGTCAAACTGAAATAAAGGAATAATTGAGACCTACACAACAAGCAAATCCTCGTTGCTCTTACCTTTCCCCCACTCACAATGACGTCAGGATCAACCACGTTGCCTAGCGACTTGGACATCTTCCGACCCTCTGGGTCGAGTGCAAATCCATGAACCAGGACTGACCTGGGGAGAAGAGATCACAAGAGTGATAAACAGCCTGTGATCAAGGACATTTTACAAAGAGTATATGGCCATTAATAAGGATTGCATGACTTGATCTCCTTGCCATCTTCTATGGATTATACATTCATAGCACTATGTGAGAGCTGGTGTCTGATGACAATTATCTTAAGCTCATTGATGTCCAAGATCATGTATAATATGTGTAGTAGACTGGTACCCTATCTTACTTGTAGGGCGCAGTGCCTTGCACAGCAACACTGGTGAGCAAACTGGTCTGGAACCAGGCTCCATACTGATCCTCCCCCTCCATGTACACATCAGCTTGCTGACCAGCATCTAAGCATTGATGGAGAGAGAAATGAAGAAAGGAAGAAAAAAATTGGGAGTGTTACTTCTTGTACTACATGTACTACTGCTAATACTATTACTACTACTACAAATACTACTACTGCTACTAGTATCTTCTTCTCCCTTTTCTTTCCCCTTTTTAAAGACACTGTTTAATCGTGTAAAGTAAACTTCTTTTGTTGTTGTTCCTTTTTGTTAATATTGTAAAGGGGTATTTTATTTTGTTGTTATATATGTTGTTGATTAAGTATGTCTAATTACGCAGTTTATTTTTTACACCACTTGTAAATGTTTTGTATGTATATACAGGGCGCACCTGTAAAGTAGTTTTTTAACTGAGGTTGCCTACCCTGTATTTTTAAAGAAGACTTGAATAAATAAATGAATAAATAAATAAATATCAGATCAGTCATATAATATCATCACCATTTAGGACATGTGACCATGAAGCTCCGCTATCAAACCAGATGTCCAGAATATCTTGACCCAGGATGCAGTCATCAAGCTGCAACCCACTCTGAAACAACAACAACAACAACAAGAAATTTACAGGGAGAGTGATATTTTTTAAGATGTATTTATTGGATATCATTACCAGGGTAGCATTCCTGTTTAAGTGTTGAAGCAAGATTGCAATGTCAATGAAGTACCAAATTGGTGTTGTGATATCCATTGTTCTGTAGGTTTCTGGTTCTAAACAACATCACTTCAGCGAGACTTCCACTAGGCCAACATTGTCTAGTGGGCTAGTGTCGGGCACTCTCAGTAGGAATGCCTGGTGTGATCACTGCTGTTTACTCTACCCACATAGTTTAGAACTAGTGGGCTTGACATCATGCTCATATGCCATCACGCTTCGGTACCTTATATTATGTTCAACATCTAGAAGCATAGTTACCTTTCCCAGAACAGTTCTCGGAATAATCTGATCCTTGTCTAACGTCCACCAGCAGTCACTCCCATGATGCTTCACCAGCTCTGTCACATGACTCACAAACTCTCTGTCATTGGTTGAGAAAGAGGACACACCAAATGCAATTCAGAAAGGTTTTCCCTGAGGAACAAGATATGGGGCACATGGAAAACATAATCATCGTAAGTTATTGGTTTTAAGAAAACAAAGCCTGACATTTCTTCAGCTGCAATATATCAACCCTCCAATGCAGAAATTCAAATTCTTGCGAGTAACATTCATGATTATCAAATATTATGCATGCTTCTGTATCATATTTCATGGAAGAGAGCAGTAATCTATGTTTATAAATTACCTTGAAGGCCAAAAGGAAGAGGAATCTTTTTTTCGCACGGATCCAATTTAATAAAGGAAACGGTTTCTCCAGTTGAAAGGAAAATGCTCTGAGGGTATCCAAGCCCACTGCCAGGGAAGGCATAATATTTGATAGGTGTGGAAGGAGGTATGGAGGGGCAAGATCTGCACCCATAGCCTGTTACAAGCTACAAGGGATAGGCAAAATCTATACCCATAGCCTGTTACAGCCTATAAGGGATAGGGGAAATCTATATACCCATAACCTGTTACACCACAAGGAACAGGGGGCACATAAACCCATAGCCTGTTACAAGGTACAAGCTACAAGCTAACGAGGGCACTTACTTGCTCACAATAGGCTCATCGGTGTGGATGTTATAAGCTACTGGGATGGGGGGACATCTAAACCCATAGCCTGTTACAAGCTACTGAAAGCACTTACTTGCTCACAATAGGCTCATCAGAGTGGATGTTATAAGCTACTGGGATGGGGGGACATCTAAACCCATAGCCTGTTACAGGCTACTGAAGGCACTTACTTGCTCACAATAGGCTCATCAGAGTGGATGTTATAAGCTACTGGGATGGGGGGACATCTAAACCCATAGCCTGTTACAGGCTACTGAAGGCACTTACTTGCTCACAATAGGCTCATCAGAGTGGATGTTATAAGCTACTGGGATGGGTACTCCCCAGACCCTCTGCCTTGAGATGCACCAGAAGGTCCTGGCAGCAAGCTGGCTGCGCATCGTATTCCTCCCGTATGACGGCACCATGTTGACCTCTTCCAAGCAGGCCTGACAAACACAGACATAAACACATCACCTTCTTTAATGTGTTCAATGTAAGCAATGTGTTCTTTAGTGAGCAGTGATGTTCTTAACCAGACACTCAGCTTCCATTCCATTTTCACTCTTCATACATTGAAAAATGTGGAGGAGCTTCAGATTTAGCTACGCTCTCTCCCTTACAAACATTATACAAACCTGTCTACAAAGATCAGGGGTGGTATTCCAGAAGTTATCCTAAGTTTTTACCTAAGTTTTCTCCTAAATCCCCGAGTTAGGAGGTGCCTAAGAGAGCAAGAAATTCGTATTCCAGAACGTCCTCTTAGTACTCTCTTAATGCAAATTAGGGAGGGCTTGACCATGCCCAGTGCGCATTTATTAGCCGATGGGTCAAAGTGTTTCATTAATGAACAGTCGATCACAGTCACAGCATCTCAGCGGGGCCTTCCCCTAGGATTGATCCTTACTTTGTGGTCGCGCAACTATGTGTGCGCACATCAATCATGTATGCGTGCTTACACAAATAAATGCTGCTCTTTTTTATTGCGTGTGTTATGAATGTCTAAGACAGGGGGGGGGGGGGGGGTCTCCTACATTTTATCTAAAATCCTCTCTACGCGCATTCTGGAATACCAATCCTGTTAACTTTATGATTTTCATAAATTTGCATAAAGATAGGAGAAAACTTAGGAGAACTTAGGAGAAATCTTAGGAGTGGAGTTAGGAGAAAAGTTAAGATGATTCTGGAATACCATCTTAGACTTAGGATAAGATTTCCCCTAAGTTAGCATTTAAGATCGTTCTGGAATACCACCCCAGTACACTCGACTCACATCCAAGAGGCTTACACCTGTCCATAGAGACTGCTAGTTTGGTGTGCCTTGTGTGGTCTTTGATAGGTTGATAGTTTTCATAGTTGCCAGTATAATGGGTTAGCCAGCCCTCACAGGTGCTTGCACCTTCTTGGTTAAACCCACATGTTATTGTCATTGTAATAGTTGATTGCATTTAAAGTTTTTATATGAAATGAATTTGACTTGAATTGATTTGAAATGATTTTAATTGACAACTCTTTCCATTACTCACAGATGCTTTGTCTCTTAGGGCTGCAGTATCAACAAACCACTGCTTGCTGGCTCTGATGATGATTGGCTGTTTAGTCCTCCAATCATATGGATAGCTGTGCTCGTAGTCCTCTCTATGAAGCAGGTGATTGGCTGATGCAAGCATTTGAATTACTAGAAAATCAAAAGAGATAAGCACAAAAAAAGGCAATGTTCACAAACATTTGCATATCATTATTCAATGACTTTGTAATATACAACCTTTTTTTTAATTAATGAGTTTGGTAGAAAATAGGGGCAACTCAAAATCCGAACCATAGTATTCATAAATAAAATAAAATATTTGTTATTGGTTGATGCAAACATTTCAGAAATTCGCAACAGAGAATCAAAATGAAGCAAGCTATTTACACTTAAAATCACACATTTCAATATAATACATGTACATTGTTTTACTGTGCTGAAGTTGCTCCTATCCATACAAGAAGACTTCCACCTGCAGTGAACCAATATTGGCTCATGCTACAACAGTTTTTAGCTCTGGGTGCCATTCTGAATACATAGACCACGCATTGTGTTTCATCACCTGTTTCATTAGCATCCAGTAACACATTCTTCCCTCTGAGCTGGTCTGTGATGTCATCGGTGTAGAAGCCTTCTTCATCCACCTGACAAGCCTGTACATAGAGACAATCATGGACAAAAAGCTCAAGTCTTTTTAACGAAACTCTTCACTCACAACAGTTAATTCTCCATACAGCGTGGAAGGAACAGTTATCCCATGTTGCACCAGCACTTCTGTTCTTTTCCTTCATTTACATTTTGTGTGACTAGCTCATCACAAATAAAAACAATGCTATCCACCCATTGTTTGTCCTGGTGAGTACACACGCCAGTACAGTGGCTGAATGTGCCAAATTAATCATGATTCAGGCTGCTTGTGCTGGTATGAATATCTTGTAGCCAAAGGGTTAACATACCACAGGCAGCTTGTGCTGGTATAAATATCTTGTAGCTAAAGGGTTAACATACCACGGGCAGCTTGTGCTGGTATAAATATCTTGTAGCCAAAGGGTTAACATACCACAGGCAGCTTGTGTTGGTATAAATATCTTGTAGCCAAAGGGTTAACATACCACAGGCAACTTGTGTTGGTATAAATATCTTGTAGCCAAAGGGTTAACATACCACAGGCAGCTTGTGTTGGTATAAACATCTTGTAGCCAAAGGGTTAACATACCACAGGCAGCTTGTGTTGGTATAAATATCTTGTAGCCAAAGGGTTAACATACCACAGGCAGCTTGTGTTGGTATAAATATCTTGTAGCCAAAGGGTTAACATCCCACCGGCAGCTTGTGCTGGTATAAATATCTTGTAGCCAAAGGGTTAACATACCACGGGCAGCTTGTGCTGCACAGCCACACCATAATCCTCAGCACCATGGGCAGGCGCAGTATGGACTAGACCGGTGCCCAATCCCATCTTTACATGGCTGGCAGGTAGGAGTGGTACAGAACGGCTTGGCTCTAAGGGGTGTAGAAGGGAGCACCCTTCAAGTGCTTGCCCTGGCAAGGGAGAGAACAAAGAGATCAAGACTCTCATGAGCAAAAGAATGGAAACAGTGGGTATTGGTTACTAGGTAATTTTGAACATATATCTTTTGAGCTTTCTATACAATAATAGTGGAGAAATTAGATTGTGTTTCTTTACCTGAGAAAGTTGTCACGATGTTCAGATCCATCCCCCAGGACTCGCGTAGCTCTTCAATTCTATCTACAGCAACTATCAACCTATCATCTATCCCGACACATTCAAGCAGACAGTAGTCCCTGGCAGGCATGTAACAGACTGCCTGATTGGCTGGTATGGTCCAAGGCGTGGTGGTCCAGATGACTACACCTACATCAGCTGCTGAGCCTGTTCATTAGGTGAGTATGCACAAAGATTCATAAACAGTTCATCTCATCAGTACATACACATAACCCCACCAATAACACACATACAACCTGGTACTTTCTTTGGCAATGAAGGGGTTACTAGTAAATGAGGATAAGAGGAAGCAACACAGCATACAACCCACCCACTCCCCTAAATGCAGTCTGCAACTGTGTATTAAAAGAATCATAAAACTATGAATTATAGGATCTCAAATAACAAATCTTTCTCTATACAGAAGATATAGGATAACCAATAAGAACAAAAACAAGTCACCACTTAGCTACAATCTCTTCAAAACACTCTGCATCTCTCTGCCCATAGAGACAGCTTTCATTGTGTCTTTACACCACGGTATAATTACATTTAATGAAGGGATTCATGTCTGACAAGCATTTCATTTTTTTATGATTCTCTCCACAGGTCCCTTATTTCATGATAACAATATTATAAACAAGGCATTAGCAATATTGTGTCTCGCCCACTTGCGAAAATAACCAGAAATATCGCGATCTCCGTTGCTACGCAAATCCCTGGCTGACCATAACATGAAGGTACCCCCAGTGCATCTATGACCCAAGTTAGATTGTAATCCAAGCAACCTATGTGAAGTTATTTGTCAAAAGAGAGTCTTGCAGGTAAACTTTAACGTATGACCTCAAATGACCTTTGACCTTATCCTGTGACCTCCAACGGCACCATAACATGAAGGTACCCCCAGTGCATCTATGACCCAAGTTAGGTTGTAATCCAAGCAACCCATGTGAAGTTACTTGTCAAAAGAGAGTCTTGCAGGTAAACTTTAACGTATGACCTCAAATGACCTTTGACCTTATCCTGTGACCTCCAACAGCACCATAACATGAAGATACCCCCAGTGCATCTATGACCCAAGTTAGGTTGTAATCCAAGCAACCCATGTGAAGTTATTTGTCAAAAGAGAGTCTTGCAGGTAAACTTTAACGTATGACCTCAAATGACCTTTGACCTTATCCTGTGACCTCCAACGGCACCATAACATGAAGATACCCCCAGTGCATCTATGACCCAAGTTAGGTTGTAATCCAAGCAACCTATGTGAAGTTATTTGTCAAAAGAGAGTCTTGCAGGTAAACTTTAACGTATGACCTCAAATGACCTTTGACCTTATCCTGTGACCTCCAACGGCACCATAACATGAAGGTACCCCCAGTGCATCTATTACCCAAGTTAGGTTGTAATCCAAGCAACCCATGTGAAGTTATTTGTCAAAAGAGAGTCTTGCAGGTAAACTTTAACGTATGACCTCAAATGACCTTTGACCTTATCCTGTGACCTCCAACGGTACTATAACATGAAGGTACCCCCAGTGCATCTATGACCCAAGTTAGGTTGTAATCCAAGCAACCCATGTGAAGTTATTTGTCAAAAGAGAGTCTTGCAGGTAAACTTTAACGTATGACCTCAAATGACCTTTGACCTTATCCTGTGACCTCCAACGGTACCATAACATGAAGGTACCCCCAGTGCATCTATCAACCAAGTGTGGCTGCCATTGCTGTAACAGTTGCCAAGTTATGGATCATAAGAGAGTCTTGCAGGTAAATTTTAACATTTGTGACGGACGACGGACGACGGACGGACGACGGACGGACGCCATTTGGATCCCTTAGTCTCGCCTTCACCTCCGGTGGGCGAGACAAAAATGACAACTTCTTTACTTTATGATTTGGTTTGTGGAAATAAACTGAATGAAATTCAACGGATAGTGCTCTGAAGAGATCATTCAATTTGAGTGGTCTTTATAGACAGGTGGTCGTTGTAGACAGGTCTGACTGTGGTACTCTCTGGTCTTACCTATAGCATCAGCTAGCTGTGGAGATGCAGTATACAGGGGGAATTTGACATAGATGGAGGGAGAGATATGGGCTGGGTTGTACTCCAACTCAGCCTCAGCTAGGGCAGTCCTGTGAAGCATGAATCAAACAGGAATACAATTATTTCATCATTTCATCACAAAAATAAATAACATATGTGACCATAATGTTAAACCCTTCTATAACACATTACAAACATATTCAGTTTCTATGGTCTTCAAGGTTAAAGACATGGCAGAAAGTGATGAGGGAAGAGCAAGAAAGATAGCTGAGAAAAGTGAAAACATAAACATCTCTAAACAATGGGTAGAAAAATAATGTAATAACATAACCAAATCAAATACTAAGCACAGGTGCCTTCTTTGCAAGGTCATAAATGCCTAAAGGTCAATTACATAAGCTGAGTCAGAAAACTTACCTTGACGATGGAGACCAATTCACTGGCTTCAGGTCTCTGTATATAAAGCCCTGCAATACAAAGGCAAAGAGACGTATTGAAAAGATGTAGCATGATCAAGACTATTCCAGAAGGTCTCAGACAAAAATGACAATGTCATTTTATTTGGTTTGCAGAGCCACAATATGACAGTATTGGAAAGTACACATTGAAATATACATCATATGACATATTTACTACGATATGTGTTTACATGATATCCATTTGCTGAACATGTGACATGCTTGGAATAAATTTGATAAACAAGTGACAAGCTAGCTATACATCTGATAAACATGAGACATATTTGCTACATTTTCATGTATAACAATGCAACACCTTTGCAATACATTTGATAAATATGTGGCATCCTTTCTGTACATTTGATAGAAATATGAAGTTTGCTGTAAACTTGTGACAGGTTTGACACCTGACACATTTGTGATATCTTTAATGACCATGTGACATACTTGCCATCTCTTTACGTGACTTACCTTCTGATACATCTCCTGGAAGAGCTCCAGCTGTGATGCTTCAAATTCTTTATCAAAGGTGTAGTAGCACTTATTCCTGGATGATAATTCCATCAAGTCAAAAATAATTCAATCATATCAAAATCAATTCCATCCAATTATATTACAAGCAATTTCATTCAATTATATCAAATTCAATTCCATTCAATTATATCAAAATGAATTCCATTCATGAATTGAAATCAATTTCACAAAGTTCAATACAAAAAATGTCCATGTAAGACATTGTACATGCTAATGCACCAAGCTGTGTCAGGGCCCTAATCTCCATGCCCAGGTTGGTTTCTTGAGACAGGATCCCATTTGAGTGTGAATGTAGAGACTATCTTACCAGTCGGCCATGATGCCCCATCGCTTGAAGGCATTCATCTGTGTCTGCACGGCCTTCTGGGCAAAATGTCTGGCTGAAAGGACAGAAGAGAAGAAAAGGTGGTCTGTGAATAAAGTTTGATTGATTAATGTATTTCTGTTTGTAATCATAATGTTCAAGTTAATATGTACATTTTTGCATTATTTGTAGACAGGGCCACAAGGAAGAACAGTACAAAATTGCTCCATAAAGTGAGAGGTGTATAACAGTCATTGGTTACTGGTTCCCACATTTAGTTCTCACAAATCTGAGTCAGCTAATTGCAATTGCTCATCAGATTTTAAATCCTTTTCCCATCTTTCCATCTGATGTATACAGGATAAATCTCCCTGAAATGCTTTCTTCTAGTTTTAAAACCAGGAACGGTTTAAGGAGAGCTTTCCATACCTTTCTGTCTGATGTCTAGAGGAGACATTTGCCTGAAGTCATCTTGAGACTCTGTGAGAGCTCTGAGTTCGATGGGCAGACCATGGCAGTCCCAGCCAGGCACATAGTGCACCCTGCGGCCTCGCATCACCTGGTAGCGATTGATCACATCCTTCAGGATCTGAGACCAACAAACACAAGAACTCAATGGGGAATGATGCATTCATGAAGAGCTAGCCAGATTTACTCTGCAGGACATTATCTCGGGCAAATTAAGATATCTCTCATGAAAATAATCCTACTCATTATTTGGTCAGGAGCACTTAATGTGTCCAAAGATATTTGTACTGAGGTACCAGTGAAACATATATGTGCATTTAGTGCTTTTGATTTTCAATATTTTTAGGAAATAATACAAAGTCACCCCATGAGCATTGATTTCAATAGTATCTCTTGAGGTGGTATGTGCAAAAATCATGAAACTCGGCAGGAATCAGCAGTATTATCCTAATGATAACGTGCATGAAATCTCAGTCATAGCTTCACAACACTTTTCACAAAAGCTAAAAACTATTCTTGATTTTGTTTGGAGGGCAGTGACCGTAGTCTAACCATAATCATATTGTCCCATGCACAATGCGTTGAGCAGGAGGCAATGAACGTACTGTGGAGCTCTGGAGTGGACAGCCGCCTACTGTCCAGGCAGTCTTAGAAACAGGAAGTCTTGGATGACCTGTCCAAAATCTTGAAATCTAGCGATCGCTAAAATTCAACCCTTTTCCAGTTCTATTAAATTTTCCATGGTTTTTATAAAAAAAAAAAAAAAATTGACCTGCAAAATGACTACCATGTCTTTAAATATTAATCTTTTAGTTGCCATTGACTTGCTCAAAGCAAAATACAATTTGAATACTTGAACTGGAACCACCCCTTTTGAGCTCCCCCCCACCCCCCCCCCCCCCCCCCCATACTCTACCTTGTTGAGAGCATGGCCGACATGAGGGTCACCATTAGCATAGGGCGGTCCGTCGTGAAGTGTGAAATTCTGGTCCCGTGATTCACCCCTCTGCCAGGAGTAGAGCTCATCAAAGCCACATGCCTGCAGAGAGAAAATTACATTGTAGATTCAGTTTCAATAAAACTCCAGAATACCCCGTCACATGAAAATAGGGCACATTCTTATTCCTCTGATGCAAGAATTATTTCCTAGTTGTCTTGTGCAGATGTTTGTTATTTCCTTTACCATGTTTTACACATAGCTCAAAAAGCCAGAATGTCACTTTTTGTCAGATATCCGTGCTGGATGAGTGGTGCACAACTATGGAACATGTGACTCAAAGAATATAAAAGCAATGAAAATAAAGACTGCTACTGATTTACAGGTGGCACAGTAAATATATGCGTTGCTCACAATTACTTTCTAGTTTCTGGACCCTACGTGTGGTGTTTGTGTCGCACATTTTCTGCTCTGGGAACCACCCTGGTCTCATGTTTATATTTTATTGACATCTTAATGCTCTACATGGTTAGATGTCCTACAGAGTGATGGCAGATGATTCAACAGTAAACTCAGTTAGTGGTCAGGGGCAGGGTTCTGAAAACGTTGTCTTGACAAATCTAAGGCTAAGCCTGTCTAGACAGAAAAATCAGTCTCTGTAGGACGTTGGATCCGCTAAGATTGCATCAGGCTCCTCTGTCCAAAAATGTAATTTCTATTTAAAGAATGCCCTGGATGAGATTCCTGATCTGTCTAACTGTAAGCTTGCCATACTTTAGACCGAAAAATCAGTCTCTGTAGGACGTTGGATCCGCTGAGATTGCATCTGGCTCCTCTGTCCAAAAATGTAATTTCTATTTAAAGAATGCCCCGAATAAGATGGTTATTCCCATACCTGTTACATGTGTAATATACTTGCTGTATACAGGTCCATAGGGATTTCATGATATTTAGAAAAGATGCATACATACAAACTAAACTCTATTATATGAAGCACCGTAAGTATCTGAAACCCAGAAGTGAGGGAGCAACGAAGAGTTAGACGAAAAATAGAAGCAATTACAAGTGTGGTGGATGGCAAAACCTGATTCCAAGTACGACGTTAAATTGTGAGTTTTATTAATGATTATATTTTTTATTAAATCTTCTGTATAAGATGAAGAGTTACTTAAGGTCCAGGAAGACGACCTGTGAGTGATTTCTTTTTATTTATTTAAATTAGTTTGTCGAACATAATTGAAGTTTTGGGCCGTTTCGCCATACTTCGTACACACGGCCTAGTATGGAGTTTGTTGTAGCTGGTGGTTATTCCTGACATGCCTGACGTGACCTGTCTAAGCTTGCCATGCTAAGTTGTACTTTGTAGGTGTCACTCTAGACCGAAAAATCAGTCTCTATAGGACATTGGATCCGCTGAGATTGCATCTGGCTCCTCTGAACGCCCTATTTAGAGACTGAACATTGCACCTGTACACTGTATGGCGATCGATGCGAGTCGCCATTTTGAATATGAAAACGCTAATGATAATGCATATATGAATAAGTAATTTCACGCATGCGCACATTTTTTTCCCGCTCGTTTGCCGTGTGCTGTTTTTTTTTCGTCGAACCGATTGACGATTTAAATATTCATAGCCAACAACCCGTCGAACAATCTGATTGGTCAAATTTATGTCAGACTCGAGCAGATTGAAAATGTCTGCGATAAATGTGTGATCGGCAGAAAGTAAGTCTTTAATTTTCACCTTTCTATACATTTGGTGGAATCTTAGTCCTAGAATTTATAAATATATAATAGAGATCTAATTTTGATGTAAGTAAATTTGTTGCATCATAGCTTGAAAGATGTTAGATTTTGAAACGAAGTCGCTATGTCTAGTTCCAAAATCCGTTTTCCCATAGACTTTGCACTAATTCCTCTAACTTTAGCAGAAACCTTGTATTTGCTTGTACACATAAGAACCCCGCCACTGTGCGTTCGGTGTGGATGTACCGTCTCTATTCGGGGGGTATGTCCAAAAATGTCATTTTGATTAAAGAATGCCCCCGAATGAGACGGTTATTCCTGTCTAGTGACAGTGTCACTCAATCTACGACTACGCACAAACTCAATTAGCATTCTTCTTCAGAAGCAGTTCGTCATCACTGATACCAGCGCTAGTTCTAAATGAGATGTAAATGAAAAGAGAATGCAGAAATAGGCCCCTGCCCTGGTCCTGCGGCTGAGCTGCATCAATCCACCGGTCGACTACCGCATCACGGTGCGGCATTGCGCCGGGACCGTCGGCCCAGTAATTCGTTACAAATGGCTTCTTCGTGCTTACCGTCTGCACCGCTTGCTCACGTTTCCCTGCACCCCACAACTCGAAGGGAGTGCTTGGTAAGTTCAATGTGTCACTGTATTTGCTACTTTTAAAACGCCTTCCATCACCAGGTTTTTGAAGCTTCAACAAGATACACCTCTGTTTGAAGGTGTGGATAAGTCGTGTCGTATCTTTGAAGGCCTGCATTTTGCGAATTGACTTAAATGTGCGATCCGTGCATGCAACTTAACCGGTACGGTACATAATGCAATGTGAGTCGAGGAATATTGGTCTTTTTCAAGGCCACACTCTATTATATTGAACATATGAAACAAGAAATACTTTGAATAGTTGACACAATCAGTCAAGTTGTTCGCTAATCATCTATGACTTAATGTTGATATGAAATGATACAAACACTTGAAGAATTTCAAGGATGGATGTAATGTTTCATTGTTCATTGTTTTTATTAATTTGCAATTTAAATCAGTGAAAATTGCCAAGAATGTAGACTATGCGTATGATGCCAGCATTTGGAAGCGTACGCGAGGGTACATGGGTTAAAGAAAGATAAGGACGTTTCAGAGTTCATCAAAGAATGAACTGTACTAAAGTGCCCATGCAGCCAACGTTTCTCCTATCCCTTCTGTTCTTTTTTTTTTAAGTCGTGCAAGGAAAGAGAGAAACAATTTCGTCCCATTATTCATAAACACATCATGCACAAGTACTATAGTCACTTTTTAACTGTTTCAAAAACAAGAAATGTTTTCAGTATCTCGGATCCGTATCTATATTACAGACTCATAAAACCATTTTACTAAAAAAAAAAAAATAAGAAAATGAGTGATACGATTTTAAGCAAGCAGACAGCGAATGAGAGCAGTCTGTTGATGGTAATAATTGAGTGTTGCTTTAATTACCACTGTTTAGCTAGGAGGATGTATCACTTGTGATGTTCTTCAATACATGTACTATGTTATGACTATGATATGCTGGTGGATGGCAAAAGTTCACGTGAGTATTATGGACAATACACTCATTCATTCATATTACTTGTTCTCTAGCTTCTTCCACTCCCTCCCTGTGCCCCCCCCCCTCCCCCTCCCCCCCCCCCCTCTCTCTCTCTCTCTCTCTCTCTCCCCCTCTTTCTCTCTCTTTCTCTCTCTGCCCGTTTCTCTGTTTCTCTGTCTCTCTCCCCCCCCCTCTCTCTCTCTCTCTCTCTCTCCCTCTCTCTTTCTCTCTCTACCTGTTTCGCTGTCTCTCTCTATCTCTCTCTTTCTCAGACTCGATCTCTCTCCATCTCTGTATCTCTCTTTCTCTCTCTCTCTCTCTCTCTCTCTCTCTCTCTCTCTCTCTATATATATATATTTCTGTCTCTTTTTCTCACTTTCTCTCATATCACACTGTAAAACAATATTAAAGGCAAACATAACATATGAGAGGTGTGATGTTCATAATCATTTCCCATGTTTCTTTTTATTAGAAAAAGAATGCATTCAGAGAAAGATCAATTTTACCTCATCCATAAAATACAAATCAAAAGTACAAAGAATCAGCAGGTGCCATAAAGAGCTAATTATGGTAGATTGCCATTACCGGTAAAGACTGGGTGTCCCTTTTGCGGATCAAAAGAAGAATTGTTGTAAAAGCCATGAAAAATGGAAGAAGATACTATGTTAGAACTTCTTTCCTAATAATAGAACTGGAAATTGACTTATTGCGAAATCATAGAGATGAGTAGATTTCGAGGAGCTAGTTTTGCGTGGGTCGTCTGAAAGCTATAACCTAAAGACCAGACACACCGCTGTGCACTATGGCCTGCTAGGAGGGGTAATACATGTACAATTACAATTATGAATGTGGACTACAATCATCATGAGGTTCAAACCTAATCAAGGACAATTTTTCACATTTCCTTAAAAAATATTTGTGAAGTTTATGACTGTGAAATTTCAAACACATTTTTTGTTTTTATACTGCTGATTCCTGCCTAGTTTCATTACTTTTGTAAATGGGAAATCCTGTTTTTACTATCCATTCATCACTGTCTGATGAATCACCAATGTTCAAATTGTGACCCTCATGATGGAACCTAGTCTTCAACTCTAGATTGTTGAATCTGAGTGCTTAGACTTAGTTCTGAAAGTAATGAGTCTGTTCATTGGGATGGTGTTGAGCTTAGCCTGGCTCCAAGGATGTTGGATATTTCTAAATCAAACTATTCCATCACAGGGTCTGGCTGCAGTAGACTAATCCTGTTCTCTGGTTCTGACTGGAAAGGGGAGAATGACAACTAGTCTGAGCACTACAATTTTCTGTTTCAATTTGGATTAGAAATTAACAACAATCTAGAAACCAAGCTATGCCAGCTATACACTGCAGAGTCTGAGACCTAGACTACATGAAGCCATGGTAGTTGCCATACATGATTTCTTTCATTGCAATTTCTCTCATTCAGAATGTTGAGCACTTCATAGTAGCAAAAAAAGGACTCACATGATTAATGCAGGGGTCAATTAATGAAGACATTGAAATTAAAGAACAATGTTTCCATCTTAGTTTTTACTCAAACGTGCAGAACTTTCTTGGTGTGTGCTGGCAGTGCATGCAAAAAGAAATGGTTCTGTATATAATATCAAATGTTACAATACATAATTAAAACAGAGCTCCAAATTGCAATAAAAACAAATACATGTATCCCCAGCAAGTATATGCCAGTTTTTACAGTGGTCGGTCACATAATTATGCATGTTTTGTCTGCTGCCAAATAGTACCATTATCAATGATTATTCCACTCTTTATGTGCCATATACATGATATACACACACCCTAACAAGCAGCATTGTGTGTGCCACAGGGTGTTGTGTAGAAATACAACAAACAGCACATGGAACTCAAATATTTTTTTAACACATACAGACTTCACAACACATGCTGCTATGCTCTGGTGATATAGTTCATCTGCATTAAATATGAACTGTAGGCAATATATACAAAATAATATCTGAGCTGTACATACTTACATGTATCATGAAAATAGATGTCTTAGAGCACAAAAGCATATTACAACATGTCTCAGGCACAACAGCAACATCTACTATATAATCATCATTTGCTGAGGAAAATGAAGGATCCTCATTTATCTGACTTGATAGCTGAGTATGCATACGGGATACCCTCCTATCTGAATCCTTGATTCAGGATAGTCTGCATATAGGGGATACCCTCCTATCTGAATCCCTGATTCAGGATAGTCTGCAGGTTTA
Organism: Arbacia lixula; assembly: GCA_963669155.1. NCBI lineage: Eukaryota > Metazoa > Echinodermata > Echinoidea > Arbacioida > Arbaciidae > Arbacia > Arbacia lixula. The sequence goes on from OZ022597.1 coordinate 18,209,608, forward strand.
GACCCGAGTCAGTCAGTGACTCTGAAGCATTGGGTCTGAATTGCAAAGACTACAATGTAGCTTTAACCTATCATTGAGCCCATTATGCAGGCTGGCTTTTGTCCACTCAGATAATGAGCAGCACAACTCCCTCGTAATCTGCTGTATGGTCGATATACAGCGGGCTATGAATAAACTTCAAATTCCTCATAGAGTGCAATTAGGCCACACCCATTTGGCTACTGCAGTTCCATGGCAAAATTTGACATCCTAACTGGACCAGGCTTTTACGAAGCCACCAAATCTAGCCGTCAGCAAGAGGTTGATATGCTGTACATGCCATCCATACTTGAAGACCTGTACTTTGAGATTGTGTTACAATAGAGTCTGGCCAATACAGACTAGGTAGGGGATGTGTGAGCCAGCTGGCCAATCCACCAGGCTTTCAATTTGCTGTTAATCAATAAGAGATAACAGAAGTGTATTTGTTTATAATCATAGAATGAAACTCTATTCAATGTACCCAAAGATCTCCTCCTCACCCCCTATCTGAGTGATGAAAAAAAAAAGAAGGTACATTCAGCGTAGGTTGATCTTAAGCTAATAAGGAAATCAACGTTTACTGGTATTAAGTCATTGCAACTCAATGGAATTCTTGTACACAACCACAATCACTCATTTTTACCAATAAACAACAAAATCAGATGAATGTGCAAAGTTGGAACAAAGTGACATAAACATGTAAGGCCGAAACTGGACGATTTTGCTTTGCTATAATCTTACCCTTTACCAACTACGACACCATTTATATATGCTTTTGTACTTTGGCAAACATACTTATGTGCACATGAATATCATGTAACTGCATATTGTAACATTCAAGACAATGAACAAGCACAGCTACAAACAGTAGTAGACCTATTGTGAGAGTAGAACTTGAACAATACACCAATGCATTGTTTTGCAAGCAAGATCGTTTAGGAAACTGCCTGATCGAACCATAAGCTTGAAATATGACAAGAAAACACTAAAGGATCTGATTAGAGCTTTTGGTACAGCACATTTACCAGATGTTGGTGGAAACAACCTATTTATTTTGGAAAGTTATAATCCATATCAACCCACCTCTCTGACAACAAAACTCACAATGAAAACTAGAGTGATTAGATTGCCACACAGTTGCTGACTATGACTCCACCTCTGTGATTAGATTGCCACACAGTTGTTGACTATGACTCCACCTCTGTGATTAGATTGCCACACAGTTGCTGACTATGACTCCACCTCTGTGATTAGATTGCCACACAGTTGCTGACTATGACTCCACCTATGTGCTGCCTTCCTCTTGTTTAAAGCGATGATCATCTGTGCTCAAAAGTTTCTACTCTTGTTTGAAATTGGACCATTTAATTCCTTGTTATTGAAGCAAATATAAGTTTGGGCAACTTTTGGAGAAGTTCATTAAACTTTGATCTCAGAGGAGTTTGACCTCGATCTCATCAGTCTATCTCCATGCACTGAAACATGTATGTACCATGTTTGGTTGAAATTGGGTAACAGAAAAATGAAGCTATTGGAAAAAAAACATTTATATTGGGCCATCTTTTTACAATGTTCATCGACATTTGGCCTCCAAGGATTTTCACCTTACTCGTTACCAGTCTATATACCAAAGGTCTATTCCAGGCACCTCTTGGTGTAAATACCCTTCACACCTCTTACCCAAATACAATCTTCTAGCACAGAAATGGGTTTTGTTATCTCACAGATACAATACATAAGTGTCAATGTGTGTCATCTCGCTCTACCCCTCAAGGACTGTGAAGCAAACATGGGGTGTGTTCAAGCTGCAGTGACTTCACGTTTCACGCACCTTTCACAATGTTTCTTTCTAGCTTCTATTACCTATTTATATAGGTTAATCATGGTATGGGGCTTGTGATCATCATCTTTCGCACTCCCATGCCCGAGTGGGAACACACTGTATCCCTCTCCAGCCTTTGGTATACAGGGACTGTGAAGATGGCATGGGGTGTGTTCTAACTGCACAATTCACATACGCATCATTGGGTGTCTTCCAAATGCACTTTGGGAAGCTCGTTGATCAATACTCTGGTGGATTTAAGATGAATAATCTTGTCTCCTCTTTCTGTAGAAAAACAAAATGAGAGAAAATTTAAGTTTAAAAGAAACAGATGTGCATCTACTTTTTGGTCTCCTTTTTACAAAAAATGTCTATGAATGTTTTTGCCTGTTGTCTCATTACGCATCTACAGTTTTCAAATATTTTAATTTCTAGCTCTTTATTTTCGCTGAATCTTTCTCTCTCACACACACTCTCACACATACCATTTCCCCTTCATTCCTTCTCACATTCAATCTATCTCTCTCTCTCTCTCTCTCTCTCTCTCTCTCTCCTCTCTCTCTCTCTCTCTCTCTCTCTCTCTCTCTCTCTCTCTCTCTCTCTTCCTGTCCCTTTCCCATCCTTCTACTCTCTCTCACACAGGACATGCTCCTGAAGAAGAGATTTTGACTGAATGATGTTATAAAGGAAAGCACAGAATACAATAAAGCAGACCTCTCACCTTTATCCACTTCAGGAGTTTATTGACAGCTAGTATTGCAACTTGTTTGGTGGTTAGAGGGCCAAATATGGCAAATAATTCAAAGCCCCCAGTAACCTGCAGCAGGAGAACACAAACACAGTGAAGAGAAAGAAAGCATTAACATGATAGATGACTAGATTCTGCTGTTAAATGATTTAGAGTACTGCCTATGATAGCGAGCATTGTATTCTTCTACCTGCCTTCCACCTTGAGGTGCACGGAGACAAGAATTATGGTCTGTCTGTACTGGTTACCTCAATACAGGTCTAAATCAAATATATTATTCAAAGGAAGAAATCAATTGAGGTCTTCATGAACAACCCTATCTACCCCGAGGGGGGGGGCGAAAACAGCCCCCCCCCCCCCCTCTCGACATTTTTCGCAATAAATTTGTAACGCGAAAAGATGGCGCCGCAACGTTTCATGACTTTTTCCCTTCAAATCTCACGCAACTTTCAAGACCAAATTTACGCCGCGGGGGTACGCGGTTCCGAAGTTACATAAAATTTTGTACGTGTATGTCAGGCCAAAAATTGCTCAAAAACTTGATTTCATGTACAAATCCAATGCAAATTTTGTATCTAGCCAAAATTCATAAATGTATCATTATTTTTAGTTTTACTGATGAAAAACAATAAATTTCATGTTATTCATGACTGAAATAGTGTTGCCAATGATTTCCATCGAAAAAGGAATGAAATACATAAAGTCGAAAAAACAAAGAAATACATAAGAAATTCAAAAAACAATAAAATACATAAGAAAAACTTTGATATTGCAATTGTTTTAAATCCTATTTGATAATAATCCTAAGAAGAGTGTCTGGACTGAAATCTAGCAGTTTTGGGGCTATATTTAAAGACTTACAACCAAATTAGGATTTTCTGCATTTAATTAGCATAATTAATTAATTAAAAATAAATTTTAAAAGTTTCGGTGCAATTGACAATTAAATTGAGGAGATTACGTCATCGGTGACATACGTGCCAATTTTCGTCGCGATCGCGCGATCAACGGTCGAGATCTTAGATGGGGGACTGTTTTTGCCCCTCCCTCCCCCAAAATAGCCCGGGCTGTATAGGGTTAACTGGAGTTTATCCTTTGTCAGCTGTCCTGTGATGGCGCTACTCACCCAGCCTAGAACGGCTTCCTTGGAGCCTACAGTGAACATGATCTTGAGCGGGCGGGAAGGACTGTGGACCCGTTGGTGTGTGTAGTGGTACAACGATGATAACCTTCAGCAACAACAACAAACAACAAACAGGTGTAAAACATTTAAGTCAGGATTTACTGACATTGGGTGAGGAAGAAAAGAACATCTTGTGACACAGGAGAAGGAATATAGGTAGATGAATCAGAGAGACAGGAAAGTAAAATAAGAATAAAGACAAACAAAGAAAACAAAAACATCAACAATAAGTTCACCTACTAACAATAATGTAAGAGGAACAAAGAGAATCAAGAACTCAAACCACAATGAACAGTGAAGAAGAAAAGAAGGAAAAGCAAAGCATAGAAATAAGAGCAAAAAGAAGAAAGCTACCATAAGTAAAAAGGAGTCCCCATAAAAACTATATTTCACATAGGTTGCAATGCAGAGCACTGTTCAGGGGTTCGTTTTAGGATTGAAGGCTTGGAAAAGAGGTGATTTAACCCCAGCATGGAAAAAGAACCACCGTAGGCATCAAGGTAACCTTGTGAAAACTATATTTTCTCATAGGTTGCAATGCAGAGCATGGTTCAGGGACGTGCATTAAGGACTGAATGCTTAGAAAAAGAGCAACGTAGTCCCTGTAAGTAACACAGAGCTTCTGTGAAACATCATGGATCAGGAGGCTAATGTCAGGACCTCATGCTTCAAAAATAGCTCTAAATATGTTTTTCATTTTTCCTTTTGCCCTGGGCCTCACCTCTCTTTCTCCTGTGGCCTAGAGTAGGGGACCTCTAGCTGAGGGGCGATGTACTGAGCCGTGCTGCGAGACTTGTACAGGAAGTGCCGCAGCTCCCCGATACCCACTTCCTGGCAGCGGAAGCTGCCCTTGGACACCGCTCTCTGGATGGCCACTAAGCAGTTATTTTTCTGTAACCGCTGCAAAGGACATACCAAGAAACAGTAGTGTTAAAGATTAAGGACCATAGTCACATCAAAGTCTGTAACCTATGCAAGGAACATTATTGACATGGTAGCCTTTTTGCAAGTTGAAAAAAAGTATTAAAAAAGTAAAGAAAACACAGAAATGGACAAAATAATGCACAAGAGCTTCCCTCCTAATATCAGAGGTGGAATTTGATTTTGGAGGGAATTATATTGATTGCTAGATATTGAGTAGGTTTGGGACAGGTTATCCCAATCCAAGCAGTTCCTGTAATCCAGACACCAGAGACCGTAATATGGAATAGAGCACATCACAGCTATGTGAGCCACACAGTCATGCATTGGGGCAAGCGGCACAACACTGAGAAATGTGCTGAATGTTGCAATATGGTAAATGAATCAATATAATCAATGGCCCCCATGTTCCAAAACGCAAACAGGGATAGTTTGTTACTTTTCCTGAAAAGGTTTATGAAGCTATGACTGAGATTTCATCGTTAAGTTAGGGTATACTGCTGATTCCTGCTCAGAGTTTTGTGATAGGACCACCCTGTTTTTAAAGAAAGTGGTCATGATTACGGGGATAGTTAAGTCAGGACTATTCTGCCTTCAGCACGAGGTCAGAATTTTAGTTCATTTCAATGATTTATTATTGTGCGATGACGACTACCTTGAATCCCTAAATCAAGTATAATATAACCTAAAATGGCCATGGCCCATTGGCACTGCCATTGGTTTTTGGTCCTTTAGCTGTTATCACCCTTTCACCAGTATCTTCAATGCATGTATGTACACTCACATTAAGAGATGGTATATAAAACACAAGGAAGAAAGAAACAAGCAGACAATACAGAAAAACAATAAAGTTTCGTTACAGTTACAGTCTCATATGAAAAGTCTGCTAAACTTCAATACAACAATACTTCAAATCAACCAATATCAAAGCTTGTGTTTGTATGTATGTGTGTGTGTATCATTTGAAAAGTGTATGTCTAATTTTACTAATTATGGTGTGAGGGGAATTTGTAACAATAAGAAGCTATGTTTGATGTTGAATTCAAATGTGCATAAGATATGTCTTATCAGTATCATTAAGTTGTTCTTTTCTGTCTAGTTATGTACAGGGGCCCAGCTTACAACCACTGCTTCTTTTGGGTCCAAACCCAGACATCTGTTTGTATTGCAATGTAATTTTACTTACACTGTCAAATGGAAGAATTGAATTGACATTACAATCTTATCTGAAGATGGTAGAATGAAATTGAATTGACATTACAATCTTACCTGAAGATGGTAGAATGACAATCTTACCTCCAGAATTTTATCCTTGCACTTGGCCATTTCTGAGAATGCCATTTTGTCGACGGTGAGGAGAACCAGACAGGCTGGGCTCTCAGCAAGGTAAGAGATGTGAGCGTGCAGGAAACCACTACTATCAAACTTGGGTAGACAGATGGGCAACCAGGAGTCAGAGTTCTTAAAGGACGTCGATTTGTTCAGGAGATTTAGTATAAGGTGCAGATCTGTTACAGAGAATGAAAAGAGAATCTGTTATCAAACATTAACCATAAAACTGTTGAATGCCATTTGTGTATTTTTTCACCATGAAGGCATGTAAATCTCACAGAGCATAAGTTTGACTGGCACACAAAAGTTTCTTTCTTTCCTCTTTTGTCATTATCTTTGCAGGCAAACCAAATTGACCCTAATAGAGTAGTACTATGATACTTGTATCAAGCATTCCTCCATCCATGCTGCACCTAATGACAAATATTGTATACGCCCTATTTTCCCAAGATCCAGTGATTGCAGAGTGGCTGACTTTGCAGCACGATTGTAAGAGATTGTATACACATACAATAAGACCTTCCCTCATGATATTAGAATCAGAAAATGGATAAAATGGAATTATATTGATCACTGCATTTTGATCTCCTGAAGACTAGAGACCAGCGACCACAACATCGCACATCACCGTTCTCTGCTCCACAGTGACGCATTGAGGCGAACAGAGCCTGCTGACCAATGAACTGACCAGTGCAATGCAGCATGTGAATGTAGACTATGGTCGCTTCAAATCAAGGTGTTTAAAACCTAGACAAAGATACTTTTTCTTGAAGCTGCGACTGTGATATTTCATACATGTACATGTTATCATTAGTGTATACTGCTCATCCATGCTGAGTTTTATGACTTTTGTAAAAGGACTACACAACCTTTAATCACAGAGAAATCTAGAATGTAAAGAGAGCATTGTCCTAGCTGTCTATACCTACAGGGATTATAGAGAAATACAGAATGTAAAGAGAGCATTGTCGCTATCTTTACCTGCAGGGTGGAGAATGTATTTCTTCATCCGGACAAGCGTTACAAGCTGGTTGTCTGCGATGAGGATGGCAAAGACAAGGTCCTTGACCTTAGCACTGTGCATGGCGTTGCCTATCATGTCTCGAATAGCGCCATCTAGAGGGAGGCAGCGGATAGCCGTGAGTAGGAAGCAGGGGTCACGGTCCATCAGGTCAATCAGGTTGTCCAGAAAGATCTCTGTCCCTGCGTGGAAAGGGGGGGAGGGTCAAAGGTCAATTCTTCTTGGATAATATTAACCTCTTCCTTGCCAGAAAACATGCTGCTCTATAGAGGATCAAACTGGTATCGTTATCCATCTGTGCTGCTCTATTGAGGATCAAACTGGTGTTGTTATCCATCTGTGCTGCTCTATTGAGGATCAAACTTGTGTTGTTATCCATCTGTGCTGCTCTATTGAGGATCAAACTGGTGTTGTTATCCATCTGTGCTGCTCTATTGAGGATCAAACTGGTGTTATTATATCCATCGATGTGCAGTGTCAGGCTCTAAACATCATAAATCAAGTAGAAGAGTCAGTGGTCTAGCGAGCTAGTGTCGGACACTCACAATGAGTCTCCAAGTAGAAGAGTCAGTGGTCTAGTGGGCTAGTGTCGGACACTCACAATGAGTCTCCAAGTAGAAGAGTCAGTGGTCTAGTGGGTTAGTGTCGGACACTCACAATGAGTCTCCAAGTAGAAGAGTCAGTGGTCTAGTGGGCTAGTGTCGGACACTCACAATGAGTCTCCAAGTAGAAGAGTCAGTGGTCTAGTGGGCTAGTGTCGGACACTCACAATGAGTCTCCAAGTAGAAGAGTCAGTGGTCTAGTGGGTTAGTGTCGGACACTCACAATGAGTCTCCAAGTAGAAGAGTCAGTGGTCTAGCGGGCTAGTGTCGGACACTCACAATGAGTCTCCAAGTAGAAGAGTCAGTGGTCTAGTGGGCTAGTGTCGGACACTCACAATGAGTCTCCAAGTAGAAGAGTCAGTGGTCTAGTGGGTTAGTGTCGGACACTCACAATGAGTCTCCAAGTAGAAGAGTCAGTGGTCTAGCGGGCTAGTGTCGGACACTCACAATGAGTCTCCAAGTAGAAGAGTCAGTGGTCTAGTGGGTTAGTGTCGGACACTCACAATGAGTCTCCCACTATGATCACCATTTTTCTCTACCCACATCGATTAGCATGAGTTGTCATGATAACATGCTCATATATTATGATGCACACTTTAATACTCTTTAGGATGAGTGCATTATTATCATTAGTTTCAAACTGCTCAAGAGGGACAAAAAATGGTTACATCAGAATACTGAGAGTAATATCACTCCAGCAAACCTGTTGAGAGAGAAATACATCTCATGCTCATGGTATTTATTCAGAGCATCCATTAGTCACTTACCAAACAGACCAACAAGCCAATGATTTCATCTGCAAGACCTCCCCATCTGTGAGCAATCATGACATGTGACCTAGACTATTTGCTCAGTCCATCCTAAATAGTTCTTTCGTGATTGGCCAGCAGACGGCCCCAGACCTTTCATTAAGATGGGCAGATCACCCTGAAAATAAATGCTTTCAATCAAAGCAATCAAAGCAGATATCCAAAATTGGTCAAGTTAGTTAGAAGTAATGATCAACTTTTGTCTGCCAAAGCCATTGTGATATTATATGGAAGCTTAGAATGCACTGTAATTTCCATGCAAAACAGCTTCAATCTTCTTTACTTGCACTCAACTCAAATTGTGGGGTGGGTGGGCTGGATTTTGACGTACCTTTAGGGACACCTCTCCTCATTAATATGAACTTACCCCCTAATAGCTTGCGAAGGTCGTAGTTATCTCTCTTCTTGAAGATACTGGAGAGTTGAGTATATGTCAAGACACTGATTATATGGTTGTACACATATGTCAGCTGCATCAGTAACTACAGGAAAGAAGAAAGATAAAATCACAGCAAATCAAAACCGCTATTAAAATCAGATCATATGTTTTTTCTTGTGTTGTTCCATCAAAATTACTATTACTAATCTATCCTAATTACCATATTACTATTTACTTGAAAAACACTCAAGAGCAATTATTCAAAAGGATATCCCACCTAGAAAATAGGTTGGTTTCAATAAGAGCAGAAACATGTCTATGCTACGTGAGGTTTCATGAATATGGCCCCGAGTCTCTATTTAGCATGAACTATTTCTCTGACCATAATCAGTTAGTCCCTGTGTCAAGTCTATTGATGAGAGAGATCATCTAGCAGTCAATGGATTAATACAAGTGTAGTTGACTCACTTGTTGCTGCGATTCATTAGTCTTGCTCACAGCTACCAGTATAAGAGGCTGCCGTAGTAGAAACACATACAGGTGGTTGCCAGCACGGAACGACCTGGAACACACACAACATGTCACATTTCAATTGAAGATACTTCGAGACGTAATCTTACTTTGGCTTAGAAAGTGATGAAGGTTACAGGACCTGGAATCACTTGGTGCAATTGTGCAATGGCCATGGATTCTGAATGTCATATTTCAATAAATACATAGCAGACTGCCCTTCTGTGATGGACCCATAGAAAACACAGTAAAACCAGCGTTTTGAGTGACCATTGATAATAATGATTGTTTTATATGTAGTGCTTTTCTGGCAGTATTAATAAAAAGAGCTTGATTATTATCTTGGCTTTATGATGCCAAGCAGCTGTAGTGAGTGTGAGAAGATAGTTAATCAGGAATATATCCCTGCCAGTTACCCATTTACTACATCTGGGTTGAATGGGACAACCATGAACAAAACATCTTGTCTATGGTGTATACACTGGGCCAGGGTTGAAGCCAGGTTCTCTTTGCAAGAGTCAAGAGCTCTCACCCAGGGACAACAGTGCTCTCAAGAAGATTTTACCTGAGTGTGTTCTTCTCAATCTGGACGAGTGAGAGTAATGTGAGCATAACACCCATCAGTGGATTCAGCTTGTCTTCTTTCCCATATCTAGAGGAGAAACATAAGATACAAAATGAGAGTTCTACAGAAACAAATATTGAATGAGAAGAAGTAGATACATTGAAGGCAAAAGAGAATCATGCTTGAGTGAAGCACAACCACAGCTGAGTGCACAGGTCCACTGAAGTCGGGACATCTAATTTCTTGGTAGTTCGCCTCACAGATCCAGCTTCCCGTCTTCAAATGCATGACATTTTTGAGAAAAAAAATCCTTCTTTACATTGACAGAACAATAAAAGAAGTAAGCACTGCATGATAAACATTGGTATGGAAGAGTCATTTTAAATGCACAATTATCAAAAATCAAGTTACCACTACAAAGTATTATGTACCAGTGCACTCAATTCATTTCTTGGATATCCATGATTCTTAAAATAAAGGTTTAAACAAACTCATTCCATTTCATGATCTTACCTTGAATAGATTGGCTTCCCTGCATCACTGAAGATGAACACATGCTTCTTCTGTTGCTTCCATTCTGCACTGTATATATCTACAATGTACAAGGCCAAGAATAAACCATGATTTGATACTAGCAATGTAAAACACATTCCACAGAGTAACATCTTTTGCATGAAAACTGTAAGTTAGGTTTATATCATTTGTCATTCACTTCTTCATAGTTTTTCATGGAGTCCACCCTTAAACTTTTTATTGACGGTAAGGGATAGAAGTGGTAAAGAATATGTGACCTATAATCAGTAGAGTACCTTTCTGCCATGACCATCGGACTCATTCTTAATTTATCTAGGATACCTGGGGGTGTTTCACCAAGCTGTACGTAAGCTACAAACGGTTTTATGCACAACTGGTGACCTGCTCTTGTAATTTATCAGATTCTCACTGAATTTGATTCCTGTCAGCGAAAGTTGAAATCTGATCTTTGTCAATTTGAATTCTTGTTGTTAACAAGCATCTGAATACAAAGTTTGTGGTTTGTCAAATTTGATTAGGATTGCTAGTGATAATAATTTGTCCCACAATGTATGGTCAACAAGTTCATGTGCCACTGCAACACTTCGTCAGGTGTGATACAAAATTAGTGTTAGTGCATGTCATCTTACCTTCTACAGGCTGATCCCGTTCTGAATGTGGGACTCTGTCCACCATGCTCCCTGATCGAATTCGCTGCTCCTCCTCCTCCGCCCCAGACTCCGGGGTAACATGGGTCGCTGCCTCTGTCTCAGCATTCTCCTCGTTGACTGCATTCACCTCGTTCTCCTCTACCCTGTCCTGGGTCTCACAACTGAGTGAGAGGTCATTGACCTTCGCCTCAATTTCATTGACCAGTGTATTGCCATCAGTAGCATCCATCTATTACCAAGATTGAATGGCAGATTAATTGTCACAGTGGGATTTTATACGGGGACTTTTCAAAGAAAACAGTGTGCAATCATTAATGTACTATAATACATCTTACAATCCAGTATATTGTATTACTTCTCTAATAAATACCAATATACAATCCTGCCTTTGAATCATTAAGAGAATACATTTGTACAGGTGCACAAACCAAAGATGTCTCTAATCTTTTCTGAAAATGTACTTTTCCCCTCTGAAGTTACATTTTCATGACGTCAGACCTAAAAGTGTCCATGCAGTCCTTTAGTAAAATAAGCACAACAAGGAATCTATTTTTTCAGCTGCTTTTTTGCAATAAAGTTGGCATCCAGATGGCGCACTCAGTCAAGTCTCATTATTGCGGCCAAGGTGAAACATCGAGCTCTATTGGTTTGCTCAAGCTGCAGACAAAAACGAGTGAGTAGTTTTTCTGTATTTATATCTAACATTAGAGGAACCTTTGGGAATTGTTACATGTGGCCTATCATCAGGTCATGATGAGGAATATAAACCAAATATAAACTGCCTTTGATGGTGCCTTTGAATGTGTTATTTCAGTGGCAAGTCTGGAAGCAGCAACTAAGCACTATTAATGTAATTCTATTGCAACTCTTTTGCAGTTCTTGGTTTAGCAGGTCTCCTATTTTACTATCGCTCTCCCTCTCTCTCTCTCTCTCTCTCTCTCTCTCTCTCTCTCTCTCACACACACCTCTTCCTTCTCTCCTATTTTTTGAATGATGCATACATTTACATCTAACAACACGTCCCAAAATACATTTCACACTGACTGCTACAACATATTCTGAAGATATAAAGAAGAAAGTTGCTCATTGGTTTCAAAATTAGGTTAAGTGGAACTCCTTCGAAGGAATATGAAACTGAAAATTGTATAATTATTTAAGGATCATACAAGATGTTATGAAGAAGATAAAAATATAATAAAAAAAACTTACAGAATTCTGGAGTGCTTCATCAAAGACGTCTGTCTGTAAATCAATGAGATTGGCCTCTGGTATTCCCTCAGTCCTGGTGTTCACATCATGCTCGACAATCTGGGCGATGGTGCCGCTGGTCAGTCTCTCCCGGCCGTGCTCCTCCTCCACACTCAGGTCGTAGTCTAGCTCCTCATATGAGTCCCCTGCCACAAGCATGGGGTTGAGACTGACATGCAGAAGCAAGATGAACAGTAAGGGGTACATGTACAAGTGGTAATAATGGGCATGGCAAAATTAACTATAGATATTGGCTGCCATTGGAGGAAACATCACAGAATTTCTATTTACACTGCACTGAGGATACGTAAATAAGTCACGAGCCAAAGGCGAGCAAAATTTGTTCCCGAAGCAGTAGTTCAATACCCCGAGTTTTACAAATTTTGTGATGTTTACAAAAACAAAGCCAACGTCTGATATATTACTCATATTAGTCTACCAAGCATTTAGTCTAACATATGAATAAAATGTGTTGGCATGAAGTCAGTCCACCTCCCCTCAGTAGGCCCACTTTGGCTGTATGGTTGAAACACGCACACAATGTATCAAATACACACACAGACTAGGCCTGTACAGTACACATTATAGTGCATAAGCACTGGTGAGTCTTTGAGCAAACAAAGCCAAATTTAGACTTAGACTAACCTTTCTACGCCTAGTCCTGGCCATGATTTTAACTACAACCATTGCACTAGCTCCACATGTCACTTATTCCTTTCCAATGCTTTAACAGTTAGTGATTCAAATTGTTCAAAAAGAGGGAAAAATTGGTCTTTTGTCAGACTAGTCACTGATTGAGTAAAGGAACATGACATCAATTGCATGATATGATATCAACATTTGGGATACAACAAAATATTGGAAGGTTGTGAAAAGGTCACAATGTAACTCAGTTTGTAAAAAAAGAGGGTGAAGGGCAATTCTCCCTATCGCATATAGCTCTCCGAATCTGAACGTGTGTGGCGCTCTAATTTTTTTACCTTTAATTCTTGTGATATGAACTTCCGGTCTAATTTTTTTACCTTTAATTCTTGTGATATGAACTTCCGGTCCACGAACATTCGGGAATCCCGTACAATAAGGGACCAGGGTATCCAACTAATTTTATGAATATTAACCCTAAACCTAACCCTGACCTTAACACTAACCCTAAACCTTATTCTAAACCTAACCCTGACCCTAACCACAACCCTACACAAAATTTTCACTGCTTAATTCATAAAAAAAGTGATTTCTTGGTCACTTTCTGCAGACAACCAGCTCTTACCGGAAGTATACGTCCCAAGAGCAATCGATCAGATATCGGTATCGTGAGGTGATATCGCTTGATATCGGCTATATGCAATAGGGAGAATTCCATGACTTGCAAATTTCAAATGACAAATGCCTGAAGCGTAGAGCCTATAGAGCTTGTGGAATTTCATATAAAAAAAAAATTTCCTCTAGAGATGTGTTTTCATTTACAACTATTTGAAGCTGTCATTAATGAGATCTTAAACTCACATTAAAATCAATGAACATATGGGACTAGGACTTTTCAAAAAGCTAAAAGAATGTTTGAGAAGCTGTGACTGTGAAATTTCATCCACAGTCTTGTAACTCCTGTCAGGGTTTAGAGCAACATGCCTATGAATCGGCCATTTCAGGCTTTTCAGTTTTAGATAGTATATTTTTTTTTTAAGTTTTCTGCCATGATTCGGTCAAGCTTATGCACATGAGTACGCTTTATCCATGAGTCGGTCAAGTGTTAATTAATGAATGGGGTTTTCAACATGCACTCACACGCACGCACAAAAAGGCAGCTGAAAGGGCATACCCGTTACGGGCTCGTACAGTGGCCATGACTACAGGAGGGCTATATGAGTTCCTCTTGTGATTAATTCATGGACTGCAAAGTTTGCCGTGGACTCAGGAAATTATATTGCATAGGATGAGAAATACAGTACAAATCGATAAACGATGGCACATGCGAAAATTGAAACATAATTGTGATTGCAAAAAATCAGTAATTTCAGTGAATTCTTGCACTTTTTCTGCAACCTTCTTTTCTTAGCACATCAGGTAAGAATTGCACGGTTTTTATTTTGAGTGGTGCGGAGCTACAGGTAAGTTTGATTTCTAAAAAATTTAGTTTTGGGGGCAATTCTTTATGAAGTTGATGACTTGACGTTATGATTTTCACATGGCATGCATAAAATTGCATGTGCCATCGCACAGCGAGCGAGCTGTACTGTATTTCCCATACTATGAAAAAAAATTGTGAATTCTTGCACTTTTTCTGCAAACCTCTTTTCTTAGCGCATCAGGTTAGAATTGCATGGGTTTTATTTTGAATGATGTGGAGCTACAGCAAATTTCCCATACTATGTCTGACAAATATTTGTTGGCGTCCACGGCAAGCTGTGCTATACACGATTCGGTCACAGCAGGAACTCATATAGGGACGCCCATGTGTCACTAGATGGCGCTTCGCACGTAAGTGCAAAAATGGAATGCCAAAATTGTGGGCGCAGTTTGTGAGATGCGTGATCTGTTCGGGTAGCGGAATTCCGATGTAGAATATTATCGAAGTAAATTTATGGGTTGAGATTTTAAGCTCTACAACCCTGTGAGTTCTTCTTTCATTTGCAACAAAAAGTTTTGGGAAAGCTGCGATGACCGAGGGAGATCGAAGCATTTTGCGGTAAGTTTTTGAAAATCCACTTCACTTTTTCGTGAATTATGGTGGAAACGAAAATGTTCCGTTATGTGGATCAATTCGAAACAAGAATAGTGTGAAGAGTAAATTCTGAGCTTCTATTTGGCTTTTGATTTCTAACGTTTAACAAAGGCGCAGTTGTGCCGCAAAAGGGTTTCATGAGCCCATGTTTAGATCTATGAATATGCGGTGATGATAAATTTCATGAAATTCCGGAGGGGGCCCGGGCAACGACAATCGTCGCGCAATTCTAAGCCTGGCTTGTCGGCTGCTATGATAGCTCCGGGTAGTCGCGCGCAGCCGCCACAGTCGGCCACAGTCGGCCACCCGCTACTCGCTAAGCCAAACCGGTCGGATCGGCGCTATAGCTGACCACGATGCGTGGCTTGCGCGGACACGGCGTCCCGCACACATGCACTATACTATATATATATCGGAACATGTATCGGCCGTGCTGCGCCGTTCGCATGCGCCTACCGCACGCTCGCAGTTAAGTCCGATTGCCAATATGCATGTATGCCTTACGTAACAATAGGCTGGCTGATCCCTTGCAGATTCAGCAACCCACCGGAATATAGTACCGGTAGAGCGTTAATTGATATTAGCAAATACGCAAATTTTGTGTACAGTGTAGCGGCATTATCTGTGACTCGGAGGCGATGCTAAAATCTTGTTTAAATAAATACTTTTCTTGCCAAAATTAATGATTTCTATGGATTACACAACGAACAATTGTCCATCTAGACTGTGTACAACGGATAGATCGTCTGCGCACAGCGATTCGGAGACCGCTGATTGGGCAATCGCGCAGATCACGTCATGACCACGTGGTTGCCTTCGGACTGCGTGTGGAAGTACCGATAGCGATAACGATATCCGGTCATGTTGTGTACGCAGGAAATGGTCTTGATTCGTGATCGGATCGCTCTAGTATCGATCGAAAATTATCGAAACTCTGCAATTTCATGCATATTGCGTGACGCTTCAGAAACCCGGAAGCCAATTGACTTTGTGCACATTGCGATAGACTCTACAAATTCCAACAAACACGATGCGGGGGTGACACTAATTCGTACGATTTTGACGGAAAAGCAAGAAGCAATCGAAATTCGCTTACCTGTGCGGTATCGGTGAGAAAATAGATCCTCTGGGAATACCTTTCAAAATTCATATAAAATATAGGAAAGTGAAATTCTAGGTCGATTTTGGTACGAGATGATAGAGAATTTCACACTTGTTTTGGTGGAATACTGTGTGGGGACATAGAAGGCTTGCACTGCGCATGCTTACTGTATTTTCATTCATAAATTGGCTCTCGGCAGTGGCTGGATGACGTCATGTAATAAGCAAAAATGTACACGACCGCTAGCGACCACGCTCCGCTATCTGTTGTACACAACTTGTCGATGTGGATTACCAATAGTAATAGTGCAAACAAGCATATAATATAATTGGTGAACATTTGCATTTTAAAGTTGTTTTAATATTTTGTGGGCGTCCCTATCATATACACGGCCGCCGTACGAGTCAGCATCTATCATGTCTAGATCTATGCCATTTCAGCGGCTTTCCGCACATTGCTCTTTGTAACACAAGTAAACACATATGGGACTGAATTACACAGTCCGTTGTCAATTTTTAAGATTTTCAGCTTCATACAACTACATGTCAGGACATAGCAATGTCTAAATGGGACAATTGAATAATACAAGTTCTCAGATGAATATATAGGTTCATCATACCTGGCTCCGGGCTCATCACCTTGTAAAACAACAGTTTCTTCCTCCTCTGCGCCTGCCTCAGCCATTTTTCGTCTGGGTTGCGCCTCCTTGAAACTGCCGACCAATCATAATGCAAATCGGCCGAGAGCAATATTATGGTGTCTGAAGGGTCCAATCAAAAAGAAAAAGACCACTGTTCCTTCATTGACTATGTAGGCCTTCGATTTAGTTGACAGGACATCCTTGTGTTATAAGTTAATGAAGTCCGGAGTGAATGGAAAGGGTTTTTGAAGTTATCAAGAATATGTATAAGTGTGCAAAGTCTTATGTTTTTGTACGTTGATAGTAAATCATCTGATGCATTTCAGTGTAACATTGGAGTCAGACAGGGTGGAAATGTTCTCCTTTGCTCCTTGCAATATATTTAAATGATTTTGAGGCACACATTAGTAGGCACTGCAATGGCCTGTAATATCAAGCGAAGGAAAAGTGTAATATAGAATTAATCCCAGAGATGTTGGAAATTTGGATCTGTACCTTTATCTTTATATTGTATTGTATGCTGATGATACAATAATCCTAGCTGAAACCCCAGAGGAACTCCAGTCAGCCCTTAGTGCGGTACATCAATACTGTCATGAATGCAAGTAATTCTTTTTCTCCAAGGGAAAGAACAAAAATTTCCAACATTTCACATTGGGAATGAAACTGTTGACGTTCTTTGTAAGTGATTTTGTGTACCTTGGTGTTAAGTTCACTTTTAATGGAAGTTTCAAGAAGTGTATATCCAAGCAAGTCTCCCAATTAAGCAATGAAAGCTTTGTTTAGCATGAAGGTTGAGGCGCAGAAGCTTATTTACCGTTAGATATCAAATGTGACTTATTCGATCACGTGGATTTGCCAATTCTTCTATATGGTTCTGATGTATGGGGTTATGAAGATTTGAATCAAATAGAAATATTTTACTGAAATTTGTTGAGGTCAATTTTTCGTGTAAATAAATTCATTCCTGATTGTATGATAGGTGGAGAGAGACGTAGTATTCTTGAAAACCAGATTAAATATAGAATGGTAGGTTTTTGGCTTAGGCTTGTGAAGAATAATCTACAAAGCTACGCATTTTTGCTTTATAATCTTCAGCGGCGTATACATGGTGAAGACCAAAACTCAATGAAATGGCTTACGTGCATCAGACGTATTTTGAATAGTGCTGGATTGGGAAATGTGCGGAGTCATCAAGGCGTTGGTTTCAATACTACCTGGACTCTTAATGCCCTTAGATTAAGACTTAACGATATGTACAAACAGGAATGGAAAGCTAAAAACGTGGTTGAATAGTGTATATCCAGATTTAATATCTCTGTCTCGTTTTAGATGTAGATCACACCGTTTGCCATTTACCAATGTTAGATCCAGAGAGTGTACCATTAGCGAATTGGGTGTCCTTGTTGCAGAATGTCAGTTGTAGGGGATGAATTTCACTATTTATTTCGTTGTTCTTTCAGCCAGGAAAGAAAATTATAATTTATGTCGCTGTCATTCAAAAAATATACCCTAATTTTTACCATACGTCTTCTCGTTTTGCACGGCAGATACTTGCCAGCTAAAAAAAACTTGCCAAATTTGCTGACATCATCATGAAGTATTTCTCCAATAAGAATGTTAACATACCAAAGATTGTGGAGATTAGTTGCATGCATGTAAACACAAGTTTTGTCGTAGTGGTAGAACAATCAGGTAACCTGTTAAAGTTTGACTTGTAACTGTTAACATGGATAACTTATAACTAAACGTTAGTGTTAGATACATATATCCTTTTTTATATTCTACATGCCTATATACAAGAAGGCACGATTTGGTTGCTATTCTAGGCTGAAGTGGTACTACAGTGAGTACCCATTTGGTTTTATAGATGGAAAACGGGGCAAACTTGAAATCAATGTGCACACGTAAATCAAAGAATGACTCGGTGCAAACCAATCAGCTTAGTGCTCCCCATTCAATTAACTTCACGACATCGCCACGCCCCCTTTGAGTAACCAGTTATATATCTGAGTGATTTGGTCACACCATTAGCACGTTGCGTCCGTCAAATATAATTTATGTAGGAGCTTCCACAATTAAAATTTATTTTAAGCGCGTTGAGGAAAACAAGACTCGTTATTTCATCATCATGTTTAGGGTGTAACTTATTTTAATAAAAGTTTGTCAAGAAGGGGACAAGGTGTAGGAAGACTAGGCAAATACAAGGTGTGGATGGGCTGTTAGCTGCTGCAGACGACTGGGAGGTACGTGTGGATGAGGAAAATAGGAGTATGCCGGAAGAGGTGTTAGTCACAGCCTTGCGGCCAGATATGGTTCTAGTGGCTAGGTCGACACGTATGGTTGTGATGGTCGAGTTGACGGTGCCATGGGAGACAAGGATAGAAGAGACGAGGAGAGGAAATTGGATGCTAGTCAAACTGAGGAGTGTGAGCAGAATGGATGAGGAGCGGAGGTACATACCGTCGAGATTGGGTGCAGGGGGTTTGCGGGTGTCTCTGTAAGAAGGTGGATCCGAGCAATGGGGATCAGTGGTAGGGAAGGGGAGAAGTGGGTGAGGAGAATGTGTGGGGCTGCCGAGACGGCATACATGTATACACCATAGACAAGGTGTAATTTTCATGGCTAATAGTATACCAAATACCTCGAAACCAATAAACAGACGTATCTTTCCTGCTATCTTTCCAGTAAGAAACAAACACTTTGAATTTCCTTTTCTCACCCAGTGGCCTAAAAAGTCAAGCTGCTGTATCCTAACTGCTTTTAGTAAAATACATTGTCTGACTGCCTCCTCCTCTAATGTTAAGTTTGATGTGTGGCTTGTCCGTGGGATCCTTAACATACGCCTGAGGAACCACTTTTCTGCTGCTTGCAAGCAATCCTCTCTTTCCTTGGATATTGGCCAACATTCACATCCATATATCATCAACACAATACCCATAACAACACGCTAGTTGTCGAAACACAATTGATGGCATTTAGTACAAAGTTTATGTGTATTTGGTATATTGTTAGCCATGAAAATTACATTGATTGCTCATTACACGTTTTTTAAAAATACACTTCCGTTTTATTAATCTTCGCCATTGTTTTGTAATAGAATGAGCATACTTTAAAACAACTTAAACCGATTTAAAGCGAAATATGTGATGTGTACAGCGAAAATGTCCCTGATATTCAAGGATTAAATGGCAACTTAGACAAACAACAAAAATAATACATTTGTTTGACTTTAGGATAAATGCTGAACTATTTATGCTGTCACTAAGAGCTTGTTAAATATTTAATGAGAACAAGCGAACACGAACTTTGATCCTTTCTAGTTGAAAATACTAGCGTCGGGTCAGCTGGGCACGTTTTTCATGTTATCTTCTTAAAAGGAAAATATCTGAAAGTAACGTTTCATGCAATCTGTCAATGGAACATCATGCGGAATATTGTGACATTAAACTTTTGTCCTGCATCTTGATACCTCGTCTAGAGCCATTTTGCCATATTGTAACAATATTCATTGATTGAATCTTAATATATGCATCTTAGGTATTACATGTCACAACTGCGCAAGCATATTTTCTATTCTCTAAAGTACGCTTATCAGGGATGTGTTAGGAAGGAGAAAGAAGTAGAGCATAATATATTCAAACATCTGCATGGATACTAAAGCGTGCTAATGAATGTCAAAAGCATTCCACAATCACTACAATGCTTTGAGGCCCCATGTGCGGCCCCGACATTTAGCTGCTGTCAACTTGGAAAGCAGTATCTTTAATCAAGGATGTTTACGCACATGGATATCCATCAGCCATTTGATTAATGCAGATTCATTGTACTCTCCTTCTAGTCACAACAGAACCCTTCACAAAGATTTTCCCTTTGATCTTGATGTTCAATGCCGCCGATTCTCTGGATGAGTTTTGCCTGCATTTGACGTATAAACAAAATTGGATGCGCATGAGAATTTGGTGAAATATCTTCACCCCATTATGCTTGCGCAGTTGTGACATGTAATACCTACGATGCATCAGTAAAGATTCAATTGAGGAATAGTGTTACAATATGGCAAAAAGGCTCTAAACGTGATATCAAGTTGCAGTATAAAAGTCTCAATTTCACAATGTTCTGCATCACACCTGCTTACTAAATTGCATGACACGTTACTTTCTGATATTTTCTTTTCGGACAAGTAACATGAAAAACGCGGCCAACCGCGCCCAAGCAAGTATTTCCATCTCAAAAAGTATCAAATTTCGTATTCGCTCGTCCTTTTTAACTACATAAGAAGCACTTAATGACAAAATTAAAAGTTCAGCAGCGAAAGCTGAAATGTATGCATGTATAGGAATGCGTATGAAATATGAAATCCAGGTGAACGTGACGCAATCGCGCGTGCATCATATTGTTGAGAGCAGCTGCTAGTCATGAATATTAAGTGGCGGCATCAAACCTTGTTCAAAGCGATGTATATCCATGTGCTTAAACATCCTTGCCTTAATTCACTGTTTTGGCTCTGGAAGCTATGTTTCTTATCACATTTTTGTGCAATTTTCAAGAAAGTTACAGGTAATAGCACTAAAGATCCAGTACTCAGTTTTCTTGTAAATAATTGTTGAATGGTGCATAAACGGTGATGTAAGGTAATAATATTATTCTTACTTACACAAATTTCCTCACTTTCCGCAGATTTCCGCAAATGTGGGATTCAATCATTATCAAAATTATATCTTCAGCTGTTTATTTTCATTAACAGAGCTTGCGTGCATTTGCGTGCAACTGAGATATTTTTAGTACAGAAAAACTGTTTATTTTTGTTCGCTGATATCTCTTTTCCTCACAAAAGTATTGACGCAATCCAAAATAACTCGGCAAGCGAAATAAGACTCTACATTTCTTTTGTTCTATCTGAGAAACCGTTGCTACGCAATCCTGTTTGTTATTATTAAAACACCTGAAAAGCTCATGCTGAGAAGACAATTTTTTCGGCGGTGCCACGCATGGGTTCAAAGAAAGAAAGTTGTTTCATATCCTTCCATAACACATCCCTGCGCTTATGATCCGTTGACCGGCAACGATTTCTCCTTTCAGCCAATTTCACCGCACCGGCTGGAACGCTACCGTTTCGTTTATAAACAAACAATGCGTCCGCCTGCACTGTCGTCTGTCATCTCATTTCAGGCTCCTTTCTTCAAACAAACAAAATCAAACAAAATTGTTTGATAAACTTGTAATCAGTTTGTTTAATATATTATACTAGGGAGAGTACGGTCACCGACACCTCAACATCAAATCATTCTCAACAAAAATAATGATCGACACATCGAAGACATATAAAGCAACAACTGGCGTCTAACATAACCTGTTAAGAAATTAGATGTACGCTAGCTTGCATGCTGATATGAATTATTAAGACTACATTAGTAATCGTCAAATCACACATTCTGAAGAACATTGCTCTCATGTATAACATGTGAAATTCTTGCATATTCATGAAACATCAATATTTGCTTGGTCGTATCGATTACAATGAATGATCACGTGTGAATTTCCTTTATAATTATAATTGTGAAACGATAACCAGAGTAATATTAAATTTTAGAAATTGAGTTATCATTCCACTGGATAACTATACGATTTTGCTTACATTAGCGCGCAGAATAAATGACCTTGAGAAAATAGTAAGGAAAATGCTCAGAAATTCCTATCTCGTTAAGGCGATCGAGCAAAGGAAGAAATTAAGTCCAAGGTCATCCTATATTTTTACCTAACCCTATCCGTCATTTGTACAGAAATGAACTGATTTACCCGCTAAAAATATGGGTTTATAAATATCCTTAATTATACAAGGCTTGTGGGAAAGAACAAAATATGTTACTGGCCTGTATGGTGTGATGACCGCGACTGGAGGCGAACCCGAAAGCTCCCTTCCACCTAACATAGCAACAAAAACGTGTTGCGTAATCATATGCAAATCAACATTCCCCCTCAAATGAAACAACAATAGACCGTTTCGTAATGTATTCACGACTTCCCCCCTAACTGGGTAGCAACGTGTTATTGCATTCACCTCTATCTAGTCATTCATATTCAATGGATGGAATGCACTTTGAATCTTATTAATTGTTGCTACATGGACAAACCTCAGTTGCCATTAGTAACGAATTGAACGACGTGAATAAAATCTGCGTACATAACAAAAATGGTCTATTCGCTCTCTATACAATGCTAAGAGATTTTCACATTCCATAGACTGGGGGTGTTTTAAATCCCCGTACATCATCCAGCGTTGAGCGCTACGTGCTCCAGCGGAGATTTCAGTGTGTTGCATCTACCATTCGTATTGCCCACCTTTTTGCTGCAGCATTCATCATCTTTCTCTTTTTTATCGTTCTCAATGCATGACGTGCTACTATTAACTGTCACTCGTTGCCATTTTTTAATGGAAGACGTCTGAATCGGCTGCGATTTTTGAAGAGGGAGGTGTATTTTGAGCGGATTTGTTTCAGTTCGATTTGAGTCGCAATAAATCCAATCGTGTTTGACTCCGTCGGAAACACTTTCTTCCCGTTTTGGTCTTGATTGTGTAAGATTTGTTCTACAAGAGCACGGCCACTCTCTATGGGCACATGGTAAGCATGTTTAGAAAAACTTGTGAGAATTTCCCTTATTTAATGTTGTAACATGATACCTATGTTTTTACATTACTGCCAATATTCTATATCACAAGTGCGTATCACTATGCACTGCAGTGATTGGGCTATGTATATAGCTCGGCGTATGTGTGAGTGCGGGGGGGGGGGGGGGGGGTCGATCTGGAAGAGTTTAGGATTGAATGTGAGAAAGAAGAGACATCATGAGTGGGATAAGGTAGGATATAAAGTGTGAGACAGCAAAGAAAGGAATAAAGCCAGAAGAGAGAGAGAGAGAGAGAGAGAGAGAGAGAGCGCCCGGAAGGGATGTGTGTTTGTGTAATGTGTGTGTGTGTGTGTGTGTGTGTGTGTGTGTGTGTGTGTGTGCGTGTGGCAGGAGGGGGGGGGGGACCACCGACATGTATGAGTGAGTGTGTGTGCGTGTGTTTGGAGAGAGAGAGAGATGGCGAAATACAATGAACAAACGAGAGTTAAAAGGACCATGGCCCAGAAGAAAAAGGAGAGGTTAAATAGTCGTGGGTATGTGAGGAATCAGGAAGGGGGGAAATGGAGAGTTATGTAATTATACCATTTTCGTTATGTATGCAATTTTTATTCACGTCGTTCAACCCCAAAGCTTGTCCGAGGTTTGTCCGAGTAGCAAAAACTAACCAGATTGAAAAGTGCACTCCACCCATTGAATATGAATGGACAAGTACAAGTCAAATAACGCGTTGCTACCCAGTTAGGCGATTAGTCGTGAATACATTTCGAAAGCGTCTATTCTGCGTGTCTGGAAGAACAGAAAGAGGAAGAGAGAAAGTGCTGATAGGGACGTTGTTCAGACAAAAACATGAAATCAGACAAAGAGAATACATGTTGAAAGATTGTTTGTGTGCATTAATAACTGATTTCAAGAGCTCTTCCTGAATCAATCATGAGGTTAGGGAGAAAGAAGGCGTGTTTGGAGAGACAGAGACAGACAGACACTTTCACTTGTACACAAGTCATGTAATGCAACTGGTTAAACGTGATCTAACACAATTTACTGTGACAATATTCATATCAGGTTTTCTTCCCTATCTCTCTCACTCTCCCTATACACCTGTATATGTCTGTCTCTATCCCGCCCCCAGCTACCCCCCCCCCCCCCCGCCCCCCCCCCCTCTCTCTCTCTCCCTCTACCCAGAAGGAAAAACCAGTTGAGACCAGTTGGAAATTCCGACTGGTTCCAGTTGAAATCAACTGGAACCAGTAAGAATCAACTGGTTCCAGTTGATTCTTACTGGTCTCAGATGCACAGCAAGCGGCCAGTTCACAGAATGTAACTGGAATTAGTCCTTCATAACCAGTTGCACCGGTTGATTACTGGTCTGTGTGATGTATTTCCAGTTGCGTACACCAGTTGATAATTGGTCCGAAAAATGAAATTCCACTTACACCATTAGAGAACATCAGTTACAACTGGTCTAGTTGAATCGGTTAAATCAATAGGCAACCTAGCTAAAAATTAAATGTGATTACTGGTCTAGTTGAAAAAAAAAAGTTAAACACCAGTTGATGGCAACTGGCCCAGTTGAATCAAAAGGAAACCCTGGAAATAGAAATAGGATTACTGGTCCAGTTGGAAAAACCAGTTGGAAACCAACTGGTCCAACTGGTCCAGTTGGAAAAACCAGTTGGAAACCAACTGGTCCAACTGGTCCAGTTGGAAAAAACCAGTTGGACCAGTTGAACACCAGTTGGAAAAACCAGTTGAATCAAAAGGCAACAATGGAAATTGAAATGGGATTTACTGGCCCAGTTGGAAAAACCAGTTAAACCAGCTAAACACCAGTTGGAAAAACCAGTTGGAAAAACTGTTTTTTCCAACTGGTGTTCAACTGGTGTTTAACTGGTTTAACTGGTTTTTCCAACTAGGCCAGTAAATCCCATTTCAATTTCCATTGTTGCCTTTTGATTCAACTGGTTTTTCCAACTGGTGTTCAACTGGTTTAACTGGTTTTTCCAACTGGTGTTCAACTGGTTTCCAACTGGTTTTTCCAACTGGACCAGTTGGACCAGTTGAACACCAGTTGGAAAAACCAGTTAAACCAGTTGAACACCAGTTGGAAAAACCAGTTGAATCAAAAGGCAACAATGGAAATTGAAATGGGAATACTCGTCCAGTTGGAAAACCAGTTAAACCAGTTGAGCACCAGTTGCAAAAACCAGTTGAATCAGTTGAAAACACCAGTTGCAACTGGTCCAGTTCAACCAGTTGAATCAAAAGACAACACTGGAAATTGAAATGGCATTACTGGTCCAGTTGGAAAAACCAGTTAAACCAGTTGAACACCAGTTGGAAAAACCAGTTAGACCAGTTGAACACCAGTTGGAAAAACCAGTTAGATCAGTTGAACACCACGTTGAAAAAAACCTAATCAGCTTAATCCTAGATAATCTGGTATGACTTAATCCTCATTTTGTCTAGTCCTAGGTATATCTTTAGGATAATCCTAATAACTATGAATTCAAGCTATCGCTAATTATTAACCCAATTAATGACATTGTTCCAGTTGATACCCATATTGCTACCGGGGATGCTTATGAATATTCATGCTTGTGTAACATCCATCAAATTGTGGCATAATTTTGGACTTCTGAATCAATAACTTTAATATGATCCAATATATACGATATGATATCTTTTATTTCAATAAATGTTTACAAGTGTAAACATTCAAATGTGAATTCCATTTCAAAGAACCACGGCAATATACGAAATTCTGATAAATTTGAATTTACTAACCATTATTTTGATTACTACACAACAGGTACTACTATATAATATGAAGGCGCTCCACAAAAGAGTGTCTAATAGGTCGTAGTTGCTGAAAGAAATTTGATTGGACTTAGGTTAGGTTGTACTGTACCTAGGAGAGAACACACTTGATGAAATTCCGATACAGATTTAAAATTGTTAGGATAAGATTATCATAAGGTAAGATTACATTAGGATTAAGCTCTCGACTTCATTTTAATATGTTTTTCCAACTGGTCCATTCAACTGGTCCAACTGGTCAAATCCCAGTTGGATTTAAGTGGTCTAACTGGTCAAATCCCAGTTGGATTTAACTGGTCTAACTGGTCAAATCCCATTTCAATTACCAGTTGGATTTAAATGGTCTAACTGGTCTAGTCGCAACTGTCGTACCTCTTTCTCTCTCTCTCTCTCTCTCTCTCTCCCTCCCCCCCCCCTCTCTCTCTCTCTCCCCCCCCCCCCTCTCTCTCTCTCTCTCTTCCTCTCTCTCTCTCCCCTGTCTATACATGCTCTATGAGCCGATTAAATTATCCCCGTCTGGATACGTGCTCGTCGCTGACAGGCTAACTAATGGGATTACTGTGACTTTTTCATTGACACGAATGAGAACCGGCAGCAGTACATTCACTGAGGTAATTATTCGGGCTCCCCCGAAACGAAACCGACGGATATGGTGGGGGGGGGGGGGGGGAACTTGCTGTCGAATAGCCATTGAGATTAAAGGGCACGTTTACCCAAGAAACATGTCAATTCTATTTAAAAATTCATTCATGATACTTAAAAAATGACTCTGAAATGGCAGATTTTGGTTGAGACGGAACCAGACGAAGCCCGTCTTACTTTCCACTTTCAGTCGCCAAAGCGTACGCCGAGAAAACGAGAAAACGGGCGGCGCCATGTTCCGCGCTGCCATTCAAAACTGTGACGTCACATACGAACAAATATAACCTCTACGCCCATTGGTTCCATTCTGTACTCTCTTGTGCCGTAATATTAATAAACATATAAAAATAAACTAAAAATTTCAAGACTATAACAAAAAATACATATATTTCTATGATTCAATGAAAACATATATTTTTTTTAGCCTCAAAATATTGAATTATCTTTTCTTTGTAACGACAATCCAACGACAAATGGACAAATCGGAAGAATAGACCATTTTCGTTATGTATGCAGATTTAATTCACGTCGTTCAAATAATACGTTACCAATGGTAACCCAAAAGCTTGTCCGAGGTTTGTCCGAGTAGCAACAACTAATAGATTCAAAGTGCGTTCCATCCATTGAAACTAAATCACGAAATACAGGTGGAAGTAATAAACCGTCAGTTCGGGGGATAGTTGTGAATACATTACGACTATGGCTTATTCTCCCGCTGATTTTCTGAGCGCTAGACTTATCATTTAGACTTATCATTATATATACAGCAAGTATATTACACATGAAACATGTATGCATTTAGACCAGAATTATGCTCTATATCTTCATACCTTACCACGATCTAATTCGGCCAAATTATATTTCTGAGAAAACTAAAAAAATATTTATATTTGCAAATTTCGGAGATATCGCAAATACAAATCTCTTTTGAGTGCGCTCAGAAATATAATTTGGCCGAATTAGATCGTGGTAAGGTAGACCTACGGAGATATAGAGCAGAAGTATGGTCTGAATGATAAGTCTAGCACACAGAAAATCAGCTGAAGAATTCTTTTTATTTGCTGTTAGATTGTCGTTACAAAGGAAAGATAATAAAAATTATTCGATATTTTGAAGCTAAAAAATATATGTAATGTTTTAACGAATGATAGAAATATTTTATGAAATACGCTTTTATTTCTTATTATGGCAGTCTAGCGATAAATGAAATTTGGAATTTACATGCATACGTTTATTAATATTACGGCATGAGATACAGATTGCAACCAATGGGTGGAGAGGTTTAATTTGTTTTAATTCCGCAGCGCGGAAAATGTAAGACGGGCTTCGTCTGGTATTTTCTCAACCAAAAGCTATCATTTTAGAGCCATTTTAAAATATCTTACATGAAGTTTAACATAGAATTGACATGTTTAATGGGTAAACTTTCCCTTTGAGCAAGTACCACTTTAAAATAAATGGATACATATAAATTTTCCTTTACGAGACTATACCAAGATCCCCCCCCCCCCCAGCTCAAAGATCATGTGACCAGGGATGTGTTAGGAAGAAGAAACAACTCGAGCATAATATATTCAAACATCTGTATGGATACTAAAGCGTGCTAATGAATTCCATAATCACTACAATGCTTTGATGTCCTTTGCACAGCACCGACAGTTCTCTCGAAGCTGTGTTTCTTATCACATTTTTATTTTAAAATTTTGAAGAAAATTAAGGGCAACACCAAATCAAATATCATTATTCTATGCCACCACGAAATCCGTTAAATTCCAATCGCAAGTGTTTTCATATCACTCCATCTACCGCAGGGTCCACGTGCTCGTCTGTCTTCCTCGTCGTCCGACGTCTTCAATAAGGTGGGACACCTGGACAGCTTCTCCCTCCTAAAACTCAACACCACAGTCATCTCCGACAACCTGGAGCTGAAAACCGCCCCCAAAATGAAACCGACTGATATCGGTTAGCCGTAGAAATGGACTTGCGGAGGGGCAGGAGGGGTTACACAAACTTGCTGTCGAACAGCATTTAAGATCAAACAAGGACCGCTTTGACATAAATGGATTCAAAGGTATTTTACTTTCGATGAGACATTGCCATGACCTAAAACCTCCCCCCCCCCCCCCTCCTGAAAGGCAACCCACCCCCTTAAGCACCTGTGTCACACCGAAAAACATATCCGGTCTTTTAGCTCAAATACCATATTATTCTATATACCTGCTCTTCATTTTAATTTCATATAAAAGATCTATATAGTCACTTTCCCCCTTGTCTCACCAGGAAATGACAGTCTATTTGTCAGGGATAATTACGCCCTGCAGTGTCAAATATCATGCTATGCCACCACGAGATCCGTTCAGTTCCAATCGCAAGTGTTTTCATATCCATATACCGCAGGGTCCACGTGCTCGTCTGTCGTCCTTGTCGTCCGACGTCTTAAATATTGTGGGAAACCTGGACAGCTTGTTCCTTCTGGAACTCAACACCACAGTCACCTCCCACAACCTCGAGCTGAAAACCGATGACGACCAGCTCCAAGACGAAAGCCTCTTCGAACTCGTACGTGTAACGAAAGAGTGTGCAACCTTGATTGGTAATATATTTACTAACGCCTTCAATGATCCTAGTTCTTCAGGAATTATTTTGTCTGACGCCGATCACTTTCCGATTTTTCAAATAACAGAGAAATCTGTTACAAAATTCGAAAATCGATCAAGTCCAAAACATTTCGACGTAAGGTAACTCCTAACGCTATCCATTCGTTTCTACGTGATTTAAGACACACTGATTGGTCCGATGTCTTTGAAACTAATGACGTAAATGAAGCATATGATTATTTCGTAAAACGTTTCTCATCTATACATGATTTGCAGATGCCTTTAAGACCGGTATGTTCTATCCGCCGTCCAAAAGCCATGGATAAATAATGTCATTTTAAACTCAATAAAAACAAACCAAAAAAAAACATGCTTTTCACATACAATCTATACACTGATGAAAACGAACCTAAATACCAAAAATAGTGCAATAAATTCAATACACTAATTGGTTTTTCCAAGGGAAAGTATTTTCATGATAGGTTTGATAAATTACAAAATAATCTGAGAAAGACTTGGCAATTCCTTGATAAACTTTTAGGTAAACATGCCTCAACTCAAACTGGCCCAATCATTCACAATGGTACTAAAATACATAATCCATACTGCTTCGCTAATGTGTTTAATGACTTCTTTGTGACTGTGGGGCACAATTTGTCGAACTCTTTACCACCAACCAATCTACATTTCTCTGATGTTATGCTTATAACGCTTTCAATACTTCTGCATAATATCTTAAGCATGCCCCCAATCCAGAAGTAATTCAAACGAGACATACTTGTTGACAAGTACATGTATAAGGTGGTCTGCATTGGCAAATTCATGCACTGGCTGGTAAATACAATTACTAAATGGTTCCCTCCGACCGTAGCATACGAGACAGCTCAATCTACCGGCGTACCGACAGATGGCGCTCTTCCTCAATAACCACCGACATAACATGTCCATACGTCCGATTTTGACATTAATGTATATAATCAAATTTACACCATGTAGATGGAATCCTATTTAAAAAAAATGAGGCTATTTTTTCATAGAGCAATGTCTCAGCAAGGATGTTTAAGCACATGGATATACATCGCTTTGAACAAGGTTTGATGCCGCCACTTAATATTCATGACTAGCAGCTGCTCTCAACAATATGCATACGCGATTGCGTCACGTTCACGTGCATTTTATACTAGGTCATACGCATTCCTATACATGCATACATTTCAGCTTTTGCTGCTGAACTTTTAATTTTGTCATAAAGTGCTTCTTATGTAGTTAAAAAGGACGAGTGAATACGAAATTTGATACTTTTTGAGATGGAAATACTAGCTTGGGCGCGGTTGGCAACGTTTTTCATGTTACTTGTCCGAAAGGAGAATATATGAAAGTAACGTTTCATGCGATTTTGTAAGTAGGTATGATGCGGAACATTGTGAAATTGAGACTTTTATACTGCAACTTGATATCACGTTTAGAGCCTTTTTGCCATATTGTAACACTATTCCTCGATTGAATCTTCATAGATGCATCGTAGGTATTACATGTCACAACTGCGCAAGCATATGGGGTGAGGATATTTCCAGAAATTCTTCTGCGCATCCGATTTTGTTTATACGTCAAATCCAGACAAAAATCATCCAGAGAATCGGCGACATAGAACATCGAGATCAAAGAGAAAATCTTTGTGAAGGGGTCTTTTGTGACTAGACGGAGAGTACAATGAATCTGC
Source organism: Arbacia lixula (assembly GCA_963669155.1). Classification (NCBI taxonomy): domain Eukaryota; kingdom Metazoa; phylum Echinodermata; class Echinoidea; order Arbacioida; family Arbaciidae; genus Arbacia; species Arbacia lixula. The sequence continues at coordinate 18,240,820 of OZ022597.1, forward strand.
ATCAATTAAACTGCAGCTGGATATCCATGTGCTGAACCATCCTTGGTCTCACCTATCACATACTGAAAGTTGGGAAAAAAATAATCAAGGATTACTGAGATGCACAAAAACGAGTAGACAAGTTCATGACGTCATACATGAAAATTCAATTTTTCAATGCATGTGTCAATATGATGACGTCACGATGCATTTAACGACCAAATGATACATGAAATACCATCTACAGTTCCCATTCTTTCAAAATCTGAAAAAAATGGGGGTCACCCTCCATTCTGAGGAATTATTGCCGATTGAAGATAGTCATGGTTTTTGCAATATTTGCACACAAAAACGTATTGACGCACGCGCGGACTTTCAACTTTGACGCACCCTCACGACCTTGTTATCGCATGGAAATGCGAAAACCCCGAAATTTTGACGTTGTGTTCGCGCTACGCATAGAAAAAACGCACGTAAATTTTGAAATGCTAGAAATGGCCTAAAACATATGCAAAACAATTTTTAGTTGATTTGGAGCATTTTAAAATTTTGCGCGTGCGTTATCGCACTAACGTACGTGTAAACGCGCGTTTTTATTCATTTACATTAATTGTCACCTCATTAATTTCATGCATGTCAAATTTCATAACATATAAATGATTGGTTCAAGAAATATATCCAATAATCGATTTTCATTAAATTACTCGTAGATGACTTCATGATTATGTATTGACTTTGGAATTGTTGCGGGGACATGTTCACATACATACCTATACATGATAAAAATTTGGTGAAACATGACATGTGCATTGTTGAGATAAAGATGCCACAAAAAAGTAGGGGGCATGGAATAAAAATAAGAAAAAAGAAAATTCTAACGAAATTAGAAGGTGATCTGTCGGTTACGACAGACCACCTAATTATCAAAAATTTTCGTAACGGTAAAAGTCCTGGATATGACAACGTATCTGTTGATATTGTAAAACAGTGCACAGTACACACTTTATTCGCAGACCTTTGGCATACATATCACTCACTCACTCATCCGTCTGCTGACGAAACTCCTATGATAGCTCTCCAAAGTCTCCTCTCTTGCATGCAGGCTTCCATCTCTGCTGTTTTAATGCCAGTATCATATAATTGATTGATGAATGTCTTAGCGGGTCGTCCAGGTAGTCGTTTGCAATGTAATGGGTTCCAGGTTAATAAATCACTAACAGGTTTCCCAACCCCTCTTTTGCAATGTCCTGCAAACTGTAGTCGCCTCTTTCTGATAGACGTTGTTATCTTGGGAAGGTCCCAATAGAGCTCTTTGTTACTCATGCGGGCCTTCCAACTTACATCAAGTGCTTTTCGCAGCAGTCTGGTGTAACATTTATCCAGAGACTTGCCAGTTCTGATAGTAATGGTCCATGTTTCTGAACCATACAGAAGCACACTTTCAACAGTAGCCTGGGAGAGTTGTCTGTTAATATTACATGGTAATTTTGAGCTCCAGATGTTGTTGATCTTATTACATGCTCTCCATGCCATGGCTCTCCGGATGTTAATGTCGTTTTCCGTGTTTTGGACCCAGGCTCAGAGATATTTGAAGTCCTGAACTTCTTTAAGAAATGTGCCGTCTTGTGTTTGGATATGAATCTCATGTGATTGGTTGAATGCCATGAATTAAGTTTTCTTTGCATTCATTTGCAATCCAACTTTCAATGCTGCTGTTTCAACTGCGTTCAGGAGTTCCTGAGCTTGGGATGTAGTATAAGTGCAATATCGTCGGCAAAGTCAATAAAGGTTAGGATATGTGGTAAGTTCTTATCCTTAATGCCTTCTATAATTCTTCGTAAAGCTAGAATCTGTTCTGTAGTAGATCGACCGTTTCTAAAGCCACTTTGATTTGGTCTTAATTTTGTCTCTAAATGGGGTCTCAACTTGTTCAGGATCATCCTGTTGTATGTCTTTGCCACGAGAGAGCTCAAGCTAATTCCACTATAAGTGGATGTATTACTTCAATCCCCCGCTTTAGGCACGGGAACCAGATTCAGTAAGGACCATTGTTTAGGTGTATTTCTGTTGAAAAGTGCATCGTTACAGAATTTGAGTATGATGTCATCAATCTCGAACCTTTTCATGACTTCTGTCGGGATGCCATCCTCTCCACAACTTTTGCCTTCTTTTGTAGACCTCTTCGCCTTCTTATATTCTTATGTAAAAATCATCAGTTTGGATTGGGAGCTCACTAAGTGTTTTAAAGTGGTCATACCAGCAGCTTATCCGCTCCTCTTTTGTGCTACCTTGCAATCTGCCAGCTCTTGTCCTTTTCCTTCCACTTACCTCATTAATTAATTTCCAAGCCGTTTGATGTTTCTGGTTCATATTGGCTTTTTAAAATTCCTTTAGATTCTGCTCCAGATATTCACCGTTTACTTCATCATATGCCTCATCAAACTTTTCTTTACGCCTTTCAAATTCAATATAAGTGTCTCTGTTCTCCTTTACATGTCTCTTGTTTACTTCATTTAATATCTGTCTTGTTTTTCCACTCTTTTATCATAGCACAGTGCCCTACGTTGCTTCTTAGGGACTTGAGGCATCACTTTCTCGGCTGCTTCCTTGTTTGCCTGAATTAAGTTGCTATAGTTTACTGTGTTATCGCAGCTGTCATCATCTAAGGGCAGCGGGGCATATTGTTTCTGATTTCAACAGTGTATCTTACTTGTAGGTCTGTGTCCAACTTTAGTTAATTCCAGTCATCCCTTATCTTCTTCTGAACTGCATTAGTGTTAGCTCTAAGACTAAGCCTGAGTTTTGCTGTAACTATCCTGTGATCTGATCCAATGCTAGAGAATGAGTTACGTGCTTCTACATCTAGGATACTGTTTTTTCCATTTTCTTCTGATTAGAATAAAATGCAGTTGTGCTTTATGTCCGCTTGGTAGTTCGCATAATTTTGTGGACCTTTTCTGGAAGGTAGTGTTTGAAATTATCAAATTATTCTCTGGTTGTATAGTGCATAGTCAAGTAGTTGTTCTCCATTTCTATTAGTGTGTCATGATAAGAATATGGTGCTTTATCAAGGCCTACTCAGGAGTTGAAATCACAACAAGCAAGAAGTTGTGTGCATACATACGCAATCTGACAATACAAACTGGTGTATTCCCCTCCAAAATGAAAATCGCCAAATGTTGTATTCATATTCACGAAAGGCCTCACTTCAAATTGTAGCAATTATAGACCCATTTCTATCCTTCCATTTTTTCCAAGGTACTCGGGAGAGTTCTTTAATAGACAATCGTATCTACAATTTCTTGGTGTGTAATACGAATTGCTCTACCGAATTTGCTTTAATAAATCTTTATGATAAAATTCTGAATTATGTAAATCTGAATAAGCATTCAATTTTATGGATGTATCAAAAGCATTTCATACCCTGTCGCATACAAAACTTTTGGCAAAATTGCGTTATTACGGGATTCGGGGCATACCACATACCACATACATCAAACTGACAGAAAACAAAACATTATTTATAACTCACATAATTCTAAGTTCTGGTGTACCACAGGATGCGATTCTTGGTTCTTTATTGTTGCTAATATACATTAACAATATTTTCAAGAATCAAGATTCAAGACAAAATTTATTTCCAATATAAAAATAGTACATTGTACTATATGGGTAATAACGGTAACAAAATCAATGCATTCAAAGTTTAGTTTTACAAAGTGCAATGCATTATGTACACGATACAGTATTTCACACTTTCGTAGATTAGAAAATGGACTGAAATTAAATGCTCAATGGCTTGACAAAATTATTCAGCCCGGTATGGTATATGGCATTAAATGGCTGGCTTGTTTGCCATGTATAACACTATCAATACAAAATATATATATGTGTATGACAAATCAATCTTACCTATGAATTACAAAAACCTAAGGTTACGCCCCTCTGTTGTACCCTCTTCCCTCCCTCCCAGCCTAGTTACCAATGGTTACAGGTCGTACTTTGATAACAGCGTTAGTATATCTCAATTAATATAATTTGAATAAAAGAAGACAGGAAATCGAAGTTTGAAATCGTACACCTATTTCAAAATGAAGTATATAAAGTAATGAGAAGCAACTTCTTTTTTAGAACAGCTTTAAATGAAAATAATGAAAAGCACACTTTGGTCTCTCTTGACAGAGCGAACCATATGTCTAGACCTCTGTGCTTAATTGATTTATATGGTAGAATGGTCTGTGGGTTACGTTTGCAGTTCGGGTATTATATTGGTGCAATTCGGAGTTTCGTTTAAACATTGATGTGAAATATGGAGGTAAGAGTCCATGCTCTAGTTTATACATTAATATTGTAGTCTGCAGAAAATTCATATCATTCACTTTCAGTAGGTTATGTCTTTGAAATAGGGGAGCCGTGTGAGCAAGAAAGTGAAGACCACTACATAATCGTACCGCTTTCTTTTGTAGACGGATTATTTACTCATATTCTTCCGGTTGCTTTTGGCCCATGCATTATTACAGTATGATATATGTGAAAGAAATAAGGAGTTATACAATATTATCAGAGCCTGTTCAGGGAGACAATCTTTGATTTTATATATTATCCCAATGGATTTGGCTACCGAAGAGATATCTTTCGCACAGAGATAACTTTTGCAGTTGAGATGTTCGTATGCCATGACTCCCCAAACTTTGTACTGTACTTTCGCTCTATTTTGCAATTTTCAATCTCGATATTACATTCATTATCAGCTATGACACTTTTTGGTCTTCTGAAAATTATGTGATTAGTCTTGGATAAGTTCAGAGATACTTATTGCAATCAAACTATTTTTTAAAGCTTGGATAATAGACCAGTTCGTAGTTACACTGTGATCGGACAATACACTGAATAAATACTACTAGAATGCAGACTGGGATCTGTTCATTAAGCCGTATAGGATGGTGGATGTGAATACATCATACAATGTGCCCAAAACAACAATACAAACAGGTGCACATGGTGGAATGTTCTTTTACTGCCTTTCAAAGCTGAATAATTGTTGTCATATATGCATGATAATGAAGAGAAACCTGGTTGAGTATCTAATGAATTTTAAATTTACTCTGTGAGTTGTTCAATTGACCCGAGGTTATTCGTACCAGCAACAATCTGCACATGCGCACATTGTAACTACGAACTCGCTTATTCAGGGGGACCAAGAACAGGAGACCAAG
>CAVLGW020000001.1:0-30000 GCA_963669155.1 Arbacia lixula
CCATTTCCACAGGGGCCCTTATATGTTATATATACTTCTTTTCGAAAACCCACGGCCGGACTTGGAAAAATAAAAGAACCTCCTGATGATAGGAATCATCCTTAGGCAATAGGTACTCTTACCTTGTTTAAATGTGTGGTCATAAGGGGCCGGGGGATAGCCCCCAAACGCCAATGGGGGCATTTTCTCTTATTTTTGGACATTTTCTCAAGAGTAAATCACTGGACTTTAACCAAAGTAGATATGAGTCATTCCTGAGGTAGAAGGGACCATTAGCTGTTAAATTGGGGTACACAATTGGCAAGGGGCTGGGGAAGGGGGAGGGGGGTAGCCCCCAAAACGCCCCAGGGGAAAACTTTCTTTTACTTCTCTAATACTTTTTCTCAAGAATAAATAACTGGAATCATCCTAAGGTATTAGGGACCTTAAGTTGTTAGAATGGGGGGGGGGGGGGGGGGGAAGGACACGAATGGCAAGCAGCCGGGAGGGGGTAGCCCCCCCCCCCAACAAAAAATGCCCCCATGGGGCAACTTCCTTGTATTTGTGAGTTTTTTTACAAGAATAAATAACTGGATATAAACCAAATTTGATAGGAATGATCCATGGGTAATAGGGACCTTAAGATCTTAAAATGGTGGTACGCAAGTGGCAAGGGGCGGCGTGAGGTGCGCCCCAAATGTCCCCAGGGGGCAAATTCCATTTTTTATTAACTTTTCCTCAAAGGTACATGACTTTATTTTAACCAAACCTGAAAGAAGTCACCTCGGAAAAGAGGACCTAAGGTTGTAAAAATGGGATATATATCTATGAATGTTAGATTTAATGAAAACTTGACAGATTATTGTCAGGCAATGGGAAAAAATCTTTACAAATGGGGATCCCATCTGACATGAATTAGCCACCCCGCCCCCTCCCCCTTTCCCCTCCCCCGTCACCATCATTTGAGAACTTCCCTAATACTTAAGGATGATTCCTATCAAGTCTGATTAAAATCCAACCCAGTCATTCATTCTTCTGAAAAAGTGAAGAATAAGGGGACGTTGCCTATTTTTTGTTGGGGGGGGGGGGGGGGCTACGCCCTCCCGGATCCTTGTCATTTGTGCCCCCCTCCCCCGCCATTTTAAGAACTTAAGGCTAATAATACCTACGGATGATTCCTATCAAGTTTGGTTAACATTCAGTCATTTATTCTTCCGAAAAAGTCAAAAATAATGGGAAGTGCCCAATTGGGACATTTTTTGTTGGGGGCGCTTCCCCTTCCCGGCTCCTTATCACTTGTGTCCCGCCATTCTAACAAGGTCCCTAATACCTAAAGATGGCTCCAGTTATTTATTCTTGAGAAAAAGTATTAAGAAAATAAAAGATTTCCCCCTGGGGAGCGTTTTGGGGGCTACCCCCCTTCCCCAGCCCCTTGCCGCTTGTGTAACCCAAGTTTGACAACTTATGGTCTCTACTATCTAACGATGATTCCTACAAAGTTTGCTTAAAATCCAGTTATTCATTCTTGAGAAAAATGCCCCCAGGGGGTGTTTGGGGGGCTACCCCCGGCCCCCTTGCCACTTTTGAACAAGGTAAGGTATTACCTATTACCTAAGGATGATTCCTATCAAGGTTTTTATCAAGTCCGGCCGTGCGTTTTCGAAAAGAAGTAAAAATAACATATTAGGGGCCATGGGGCACTTTGGGGGCTGCTCCCAGGCGCCCCTGAAAATAGTTTGAAATGCCTCTATATCTAATATTGTTTTAAAATATGATTTTGAACATGTGTGCCAAAATAGGTGCTTGTACACAAAAGTGCACAATTCATCTCATATTTGTCGCTTAACCACCCCACTATTAAACATATGGCATAGGAACAGAAATGTACAAAAAGCGGCTTTGACTAACATCAAGGTATGGAGCTTAGATTACTATAACTTCATATCAAGATATGTGCTGTAATTGCTATGTCGCTAATCTATATTTTTCAGGAAGTATGAAGGAATGTGTATTACCATGAGATTTAAAAAAAAATGGGAAATATGATAAAAATTAACATTCGCTACCTAGAATTGCCTCTCTCTGTCTATCTGTCTGTCTGTCTGTCTCTGTCTCTTTGTCTCTGTGTGTGTGTGTGTGTGTGTCTGTCTGTCTGTCTCTCTTCCCCCTCTCTTTCTTCTCTCCCCCTTTTCCTTTATTCTCTCTCCCCTCCTCTCCTCTTTTTACTACACGTTCTACTCCCCACATCTCCCACCGCCCCCCCCCCCTCTCTCTCTCATTTGACGCGTTTTCTTTATTTTCATTATCTTCCCTCATCTCTCATCGGATTTGTTTTCTCCCTCTGTCGCCTTTTCTTTGATGTCCTCACCTGAAAGCTCTTGCTACTTCCACCATTCATTCCCATTTATCACGATACCCTCGTTCATACCTGGTTCCACCTCTGTCCCCAACCTTGTCTCCCTATACACCGACCATCACTGCCCTCATCCACCCTACCCTTTCCATCAAAGAAATATCATTAATGTTATTTCCAGGCTGTTTTCCAATACAGCGACCCTGCCTGCATGACTACATGTATAATTATTTCCATACGTTTGAGTGAAAGGGCTTTCTAAAGTAATCGCAATGCCCCATCCTGTAAATGAATAAAATGCGCTGTACAGAAGATTGCATGTTCAAATCCACCTTGTTCCAAGATTTTTGTCCGACTCGTTTTTTATTCATTTACAGGATGGATCACGCTGTTATTACTATTAATAAGTGTAATATGCGTACCATTTCTTGCCCAGTTAGCACTAGATTACAAGATTTTTGGCCGTATAGTTTTACATTCATTTGCACTACATGATGGAACACAAAATAATAGGTCTTGCAGACTTGAACTGCAGACCTGCCATGCCTGAGGTTCACTTATTTTATCCTGGGGCTCTTTGCCCACAGCAAGATTTTCTCGCATGAACACAATTAACATAAAGTTCATTTGCATATTCAAATGAAGTAAAAAAGAACCAATATACATGTAAATAAAAGGAATGAAGCAGGCCAACAAAATGTAGGAACCCTATTAAACAAATCAACCAATGAAAGCAAGAAGGATGATGATGGGTAAATGATCTTAGTGATTATGCAATCAAGAATGTTCACCAAAAGAGCCAGGTGTGAGGATGGAATGAATAAGCACGTCTGAATAGGAAAGGGATGAAGGTGATCAGAGAAGTAGGATCATGACTGATAAGATGAATAGGAACAAAATTCCAAGACAGAACTGAACTAAATACCAAACACGACTAAAGATATACTAAACAAAAGATAATTCAAAAGAACAAATAACCACCCTACAGATTCTTGACTGACAATTTGAAAGAAACGCGTTCAAGCAAAATGTTGAGGTTAGTGTGAGTTTTTGCTACGCTTTCTTATGAGATCATTTGCATTCTGGACGTCAAAGTGAACGGTCGTTCTGCTCACGGAAAGGCCTGTAGATGGTGGAGACTAAAACTTTTTCCCAGTCGTGCCAGTCTCGACTGTTATTAATATTACTAGGTGTAATATGTGTACCATTTCACGATCACGATGTTATTAATATTACTAGGTGTAATATGTGTACCATTTCTTGCCCAGTTAGCAGTAGATTACAAGATTTTTGTCTCGACTGGCGTGCCAGTCTCGGCTGTCGATTTTCTGCATCAAATCAAGATTTGGGCTGTGTTAAAATACAAATTGTTATCAATATTTGTCGCAGTGTCTTCTCTCTTCTGTAGCTTTATACCCTCTTTCAACAGCCTTCACTTTTATTTTTCTCTCTCGCTCCCATTTTCTTTCTCCCATTTTCCTTCTACTTTATTTGAATCTTAGTTAAGCTCATGCTCCTCCCTGTAATTCCCTCTTCTCATTTGCCCTCTCTCAACTATCTTCTCTTGATCTTTTACACTTTATAGTGAAGACTGTACATGTAACTTTTCTAGAAACAGGTTTTGTGAAATTTCATCAATTTCTTTCCTTGAAGTAATCATGTGAATATTTAATGACATTTTCACTTTAGGACGAATTTGGGGCTTTAAATTTGTGTATATCAGATACTTAATTGACCATTTTCTTTATGTATGCAAATTTTATTCACGTCGTTCAACTAAACGTTACTATTGGGAATCCCAAAGCTTAAGCAACAACTAATAGATGCAAAGTGCATTCCATCCCTTGAATCTGAATGACCAGATACAGGTGACTGCAATAACGCGTTACTACGCAGTTATATAGGGGAAAGTTGTGAATTACATTACGAAAACGGTGTATTCAGAACACAACAATGGGCATTGTGCCGCACACATGTCAGCCCACAAATCATTTTCTGCCAATAGCTTCATGCATTATCAATGGACTCTGATGGCGGTTACTCGCTAGCTGATTGACATGTGTGATACATAGTAACCATGGTTGTCTTCATTTCATATAAGCCCCGCGACCCGAGCGACCACTCACTAGGAATTCCTGAATGTAAATGACTTGATGAAAAGGCTCAACAAAAACACGTCATGACATTGCTTGATTGCCCCTTTTTCAAAAAAAAAAAGGGGGGGGGGCAAAAGGAAGGAGAGTGGGGGAGGGAAAGGGAGCTAGGAGTACATCAGAGTTTTGCTGGCTGTTAGATACAACTTTGGACACTTTTGAAAAAAAATAAGTTGCATCTTGAATCAAACTGAAAGTAAGACATCTTTAAGTCAAGGGATGTCACTTTGTTGAGAAGTGGAGACTACCTGACATTCTCCACAAAGTAATTTGCATTGGTTCAGTTCTGTTTGAAATTCAGTTCAGTTTGTATTCAATTCAATTTCAATAGGTTCTTACGTTCGTATTCATCTTATCGGTCAATGCCCTTATTCTCAGATCACCTTTATTCCTTTCTATGATGTGCTCATTCATTCCATCATCACATCTGGCTCTTTTGTTGAACATTCTTTATTACATAATCACCCATATCATTTACCCACCTTCATCCTTCTTGTTTTCTTTTGTTATTCAGAGAAGCACTGCCTAATTAGAAATACAGCTAATTGTTTAAAACACATGAATGTCTTGAATTTTCTGAAACGATCCTTACGATGGCGGATGGCGGGAAATTTAAAGGTGTAGACGGATCAACATACATAGAAAGCCTCAAAAAGATGCACAGATATGTTAGTAACCCGAATGAAATGAGCAATTGCCGGTCCATATTGCATTCAGAAGTATAAAAAAAAACCATGCATCTCTTTACCAAATATTCGCACGATAATGAAGACAAGATACAAACGGTAATGTGGAAGAAAATGTGGACTCAAGCGGCCTATGATGGACACAAGGAACAGACATACTGCATAAACGGGTTTGCGCGATATAGTGGGGTGAATAAGGTGAATAATTGTGCACTTTTGTGGACAAGCACCAAATTTGGCACACATGTTCAAAATCATATTTGGAACAATATTAGATATAGAGGCATCTCAAAATATTTTCAGGGGCACCTGGGGCAGCCCCCAAGGTTCCACAGGGGCCCTTATATGTTATATATACTTCTTTTCGAAAACCCACGGCCGGACTTGGAAAAATAAAAGAACCTCCTGATGATAGGAATCATCCTTAGGCAATAGGTACTCTTACCTTGTTCAAATGTGTGGTCATAAGTGGCAAGGGGGCCGTGGAATGGCCCCCAAACGCCAATGGGGGCATTTTCTCTTATTTTTTGACATTTTCTCAAGAGTAAATAAATGGATTTTAACCAAAGTAGACATGAGTCATCCTGAGGTAATAGGGACCATTAACTGTTAAATTGGGGTACACAAGTGGCAAGGGCTGGGGAAGGGGGGGGGGGGGGGGTAGCCCCCAAAACGCCCCAGGGGGAAACATTCTTTTATTTCTCAAATACTTTTTCTCAAGAATAAAGGGGGTAGCCCCCCCAACAAAAAATGCCCCCATGGGGCAACTTCCTCGTTTTTGTGAGTTTTTTTTTAGAATACTAAAAATAACTGGATTTTAACCAAATTTGATAGGAATGATCCATGGGTAATAGGGACCTTAAGATCTTAAAATGGTGGTACGCAAGTGGCAAGGGGCGGGGTGAGGTGGCGCCCCAAATGTCCCCAGGGGGCAAATTCCATTTATTATTTACTTTTCCTCAAAGGTACATGACTTTATGTTAACCAAACCTGAAAGAAGTCACCTCGGAAAAGAGGACCTAAGGTTGTAATATATATATATATCTAAAAAAATGAATGTTAGATTTAATAAAAACTTGACAGATTATTCTCTGGCAATGGGAAAAATTCTTTACAAATGGGGATCCCATCTAACATGAATCAGCCACCCCCTCCCCCTTTCCCCTCGCCCATCACCATCATTTAAGAACTTAAGGTCCCTAATACCTAAGGATGATTCCTATCAAGTTTGATTAAAATCCAACCCAGTAATTCATTCTTCTGAAAAAGTCAAGAATAAGGGGAAGTTGCCTAATTTTTGTTGGGGGGGGGGGGGGGGGGGGCTACGCCCTCCCGGCTCCTTGTCATTTGTGCCCCCCCCCCCGCCATTTTAAGAACTTAAGGCTCCTAATACCTACGGATGATTCCTATCAAATTCAGTCATTTATTCTTCCGAAAAAGTCAAAAATAATGGGAAGTGCCCAATGGGGACATTTTTGGTTGGGGGTGCTACCCCCTCCCGACTCCTTATCATTTGTGTCCCGCCATTCTACCAACTTACGGTCCCTAATACCTAAGGATGGCTCCAGTTATTTATTCTTGAGAAAAAGTATTAAGAAAATAATTTTTTCGAGCGTTTTGGGGGCTACCCCCTTTCCCCAGCCCCTTGCCGCTTGTGTACCCCAAGTTTGACAACTTATAGTCCTTATTATCTCACGATGATTCCTATCAAGTTTGGTTAAAATCCAGTTATTCATTCTTGAGAAAATACGCCCAGGGGTGTTTGGGGGGATATCCCCCGGCCCCCTTGCCACGTATGACCACACATTTGATAAAGGTAACGTACCTATTAGTACCTATTACCTTAGGATGATTCCTATCAAGGTTTTTATCAAGTCCGGCCGTGCGTTTTCGAAAAGAAGTAAAAATAATATAGTAGGGCCCTGGAGCACTTTGGGGGCTGCCCCCAGGCGCCCCTGGAAATAGTTTGAGATGCCTCTATATCTAATATTGTTCCAAATATGATTTTGAACATGTGTGCCAAATTTGGTGCTTGTACAGAAAAGTGCACAATTCATCTCATATTTGTCGCTTAACCACCCTACTATAAACAACCTTGGTTCTCCATTGACAAGGTATGCATAGTGAGTGACGCGACAATGATATCGATCCACACGAGATCATATAGATCTCCTTTGTGCACCGAGAATCATTTTGATATTTACACTGACATCAATACTCAGGATTCGTGTGCAAGGATGGCGGTCTCGCATCTTGTTAATTCCCGACAATAATTCTCTGTTCTATGCATTTTTTGTGAGTCACTTTTGAAAAATAAGGCATATGTGGAACACGTGAATTGAATTGAATTAAATTAATTTATTTATTTCATTCCATTTTTTCGACATGTAGAATACAAAAATATATATACAGCATTGAAACATGTACAGTGACAACATACAATTTCAGTGCGAACTATCACTTTAAAGGGGAGGTTCAACTGAAATTGGTTCGGTTTCAATAAAAAGAGACAAATGAAAGAAACATATGAGTCAAGGTTTGATGAAAATCGGAAAAGAAAGTTATTTTATTTTAAAGTTTTGATTTTGTGACGTCACATGCGAGGTGCTCTCCCATAATTATGTTGTGTACAAATACAGTATTAGAAATGCTTTTTACACACATACCTGTACGAAAAAAAAATCATTCCGTTGTCAAAAACAGAAAAAAGGCAATTTATCGACTTATTTTGTACACAATATATGGGACAGCACCTCGCACGTGACGTCACAAAAAAATTAAAATCAAATAACTTTCTTTTCCTTTGACCGATTTTCGTCAAACCTTCAATCACATGTTTCTTTCATTTGCCTCTTTTGATTGAACCCAAAATAATTTCCGGGTGAAGTTCCCCTTTATAAATATCCACAAACACTCATCTGTATAAAAACATGGTGCACCCACACATTGTGAGTATCCTTTTCTTCACCACATTTTTAAAATTGCTCACGGAAATCAAGGCTATCATTGTGCTGTATTTGTTCAAGGACACACACAATGTAACTTATTCCACAAATACGCATAAGAACGTTCGACACTTTGGTTACAATTCGAATCAGAGTGAAATAGAAACAAACATCTTCCGAACTTTCCACTAATTGCTCAAAATAACGTACGCCAATTTTTTTCTTTGAACTTCAGTTTGATTCGAGTTGCGGCAAATATCTCCAAAAGCAATGTTATGTTTAACACTTTTCCATGTTAACGTGCCAAGGTGTTTTTTTTTTATGTTCACAAATGACACTCAAATCCATTTGTTTGGTAGGAAAAGGGTTAACGCCTAAAACACGTATGTGAAGTTATGCGCCGCTTTGGGTCAAGAACCAGAGCCGTAGGCCTATAGAGAGAGAGAGAGTTTGGCCATAGCAACTCGGTAGCAATAGGCCACAACATGGTGCGTGTTGCTTTGTTAGGCAAGCGAATGACAAAAGAATATGCACCATGTTGTAACCGATTGGTCAAACTCTATAGGTTGATGGCTCTGTCAAGAACATCGATATAGCGCCCTCTCTATCATAATGCAAGCTAGACTCGTCAGAGGGAACCATGCTGGCACCACATATCCTTGTTATTGTCGCCATCGTTTCATTCTTACCCCCCCCCCCCCCCCCGCCCCCCTTTGTCCTCGTTATATATTTTCCTTCTTCTTTAATTACATTCCTACCCTTCCATCCTCATCCTCTTTCGCTCCTCTGCCTGTTTATTTCTTCTTACGCTGTTTTCTGCTTACTCATTGTTATCCCCACCCCCTCCCCTTGTTTCCCTTTATTTGTTCTTTCTTCCCCTCTTCTACCAAGCAGTGCTGCCAAGATTAACAACCAATTTGACGCATAAAGATTACAACAAAGATAACGCATTATAATTTGTCATCCGGAATGATATTCTATTTCAAGATTGCAAGAATATAGGCCAGGTCTATATATATATATATTTATATACTCTGGAGCAACCGCTTATCATGTCACAGTTGAGAACTCTCGCACTCTTATATATACAGCGAGGAAAACACCACGTACATAATTAGTGTAGTAGCTCATACATTTCATTTCAATTCAATTTGAAACAGTTATCCCTCCCTTCATAACATTTTACATACAGACAAAACAAACTTAATTACGCCTTCAAAGAAAATTTCAATGACTATCAAACAATTACGTTCAACTTAGTTGCTAACCAGCTTGAATAGCACCACCTCTTGATTTGAAGGGAAACTTCCTCAACAGTATTTCACTGTTAATGTGCAATGTACGTGTTTTGTCACAAGTAATGTACACAGACCATAGAGAGCTGCATGTGATCGATGTAATGATATAGTTCCTCCGAAAATGGCTTCTAAATTTCTTCTGATGTTTCAGCCAAGCAACTCTCACTTTTGATCTTTCCATGACTGGTACTACCTACGAAATCCTGTTCTTCCATTTTTTTTAAATGAGCTAATGAGACCTATAAAAATTTAATGAAGACTTGGGTCAAACACATCTCAATTTTACTTCCCCAGTGATAAGGTAACGACGTGCTACCTAATATGAGTACGTCCTAAGTCGCTGCGCCACCCAGTATCTTGACTCGTTGACGTGCCCGCACTCTGCGATGAACGATGGTCTCTTGAGCACATGCTGGTAGTAGTCCGTCAGTAGAGGGCGTTTGCTGAGGAATAACCTGTCAGCCAGCCCCACGAACGTCAGCCGGTGTAGGAGCACAGAGAGATAGATGTCTGCTAGCGTGAATCGGTCTCCACAGAGCCAGACATCGCACGTGTCTGGTGATATGATATGATATGGTTTTATTAACAACAACAACAACGACGTCGATAACATTGTGAGTCTTTGTACAACAATATGAATACTTGACAAATATAAAACAAAAATGATCATAGATATAGATGTACATCATGTATAGGCGTTGCTACTAAGGACCCCAAAGTAGCACAAGTGCTAGTCGAGTCTAGCCCTCATAATAAACATATTTGGCAAGAAGTTATTTCCGACATTGCGACATTGTGAGATATATCTTTGATATGAGAGAGTTAAATTTCTGCCCGATGGTAGCCTTTAAGTTCGTTTTCAGAACAACATTCAAGGACAATAATATTAGCTATAAGATCACGGAGCTATATTTCTATGTATACATCAACAAAATAAAAGCAATAACAATGAAACTACACCTGACTGGTTCTTCCGTTTCATCAGCTCAGCCTCGATATCCTCGAAGGCTTTGTCGCACTCCTCGATGGCGTCGATGAGCTCGTGTTCGGTGCACATCTCTAGCGCGTGGTCCTGCTGGCGCTGCACGATGAGACGGAAAATGGGGGCGAGGTCGGGATTCTCTGCTTGGATGTCGTAGAGCTTGGAGACTTCCAGCATCGTGGCAGCTGCTCAACAAAAATATACAGGCAACGACATAAACCGGATTAGCTATACAAAGCAAAGAGCATGTACTTTAGACCCGTGTGGTCAGTTTTGGGAAGGAAGTCATTCAAACGCTGCTAGTGTCGGCGGGAAATGTTAAACTTTACGTGTATGATACGTACATCCATATAAAGCAAAACTAAGCACATTATCAAACATCCATTAAAGGGGAAGTTCACCCTGAAATTATTTTGGTTTCAATAAAAAGAGACATGTGAAAGAAACATATGAGTGAAGGTTTGACGAAAATCGGTCAAAAGAAAAGAAAGTTATTTGAGTTTAAAGTTTTGATTTTGTGACGTCACATGTGAGGTGCTCTCCATTATGTTGTGTACAAACTAAGTCGATAAATTGGTTTTTTTTTTCTGCTTTTGACAACGGAATGATTTTTTTCGTACAGGTATGTGTATGAAAACGTATTTCTAATAATGTACCAAATGCACAAGTATACGGATGCATATCTTTGTGAGAAAATGCACATTTTCGAAAAAAATTGTACACAACATATGGGAGAGCACCTCGCATGTGACGTCACAAAATCAAAACTTTAAAATCAAATAACTTTCTTTTCCTTTGACCGATTTTCGTCAAACCTTCACTCATATGTTTCTTTCATTTGTCTCTTTCTATTGAAACCAAAATAATTTCAGGGTGAACTTCCCCTTTAACACTTTCGTTAATGTATTGTACGACAATGTGAACAATGAACGAAGCGGAACACCGTACCGTTAACGTTGCCCCTGGTGATCGTGTCGGGCGCCATGCAGTCCGTGGTGAAGTCCCTCATGAAGATTGCCCCGTAGGTTAGCACCGGCAGGTTCTGGGTTCGAACCCGGTAGGTGAAGTACCGCACTTTGTCCGCAAGCTTAGTGTCATCGTCGTATCGAAGGCTTGGTTCTGTGGCGTTAAGAAAGAACACGCTTGAAACGTTTTAAGTGTGTCAGGTTACCTGTTGATTAGATACAATACTTTGGAGAGAGTGAACGTAAGTGTAAACTAGAGGATGTACAGAAATAATAGGTGTGTCTTTTTTTCCGCCAAGCATATCAAGAAAGAAACTAACCATGAGGAAGAAATAGAAACAGAAGCAGACGAGGAAGAAGGAAACGAGGAAAGAGGCGGAGTTGACGAGGATGATGAAGAAGACGACGACGACGAAGAAGAAATTCAGGAAAGAAGAAGTAGAAGTGGAGGAAGAGAAATCCTTCTCCCAGAATGACGCACTCACTCTCAGACTGCAGCTTGTCTACGTAGTCGACGATCTCCTTGGAGTCGCGGAAGTACCTGCCTTCGTGCTCGAGTACGGGCACGGTGCCCCTTGGGCTGACCAGGCGGAGGAAGTCGGGGTCGTACTGGTCACCTCGGAGGGTCAACAGTTTGCTCCCATGGGCGATCCCCTTCTCTGCTAGGGCCAGCCGACACTGAGGATAGTGGGAACGGGAGGCACGTGTATGAACGGTTATCAGTTATCATTTTCGATGTCTATGATGTCTGTGCTACGTGTTTTCCAGATAATCTTGCTCGCTCTCTCTTGCGCGCACTCTCTCAGTTTCCCTTATTTTATCTGTGTCCCCATGTCTCTTTCCCATTTTTTCTCTCTCGCCCCCCTTTTTTCTCTCTGTCTTCTATCCCCCATCTTATCCTGTGGATGCGTTTATCTCATAGTTTCATATCCGAGGTTATTTCTCTCCACGCCTCTCCCTCTCTCTCTCTCTCTCTCTCTCTCTTTCTCTCTCCCTCGCAGTGTCTGCCCGCCTCCATACACACACGCACATACGCAAACAAACACACGCACGAACACACAAACTCGCACACAAACACACACACAAACACACACACACACACACACACACACACACACACACACACACACACACACACTCATACACACATACATGTATATATGCGAGCTCTCTCCTCTCCTCTTTCCCCCTTTTTTCCACGAAATGTCTCTTTCTATCTATCTGGAAATTTCTTCCCCCTCTCCCTCTTCTGCGGTCACTTATAACACTACAATTGTCCAACATTTGTCTCATCAGCGACCACTTTGGCTGTGGCATTCAGAAATACAAATGTGTGGGGCTTACGTACTACTTGCGATGAACTCGATCGGTCTGCGTGGTAGAGAACCGGAAGATCAGTTTCGGGCATTGTCCCAAAGTACTGGACAATCAAGATTGATGTATTAAAACACAGCAATCAATCTGCAGGAAACAATGGTGATTGTGCTGTTTCTATACACGATAGCAAGAGATAAAGGCAAAACAAAATAAGAATAATTGTCAAGTAATTTACGAAACACAGTGCCTTACTCTGCTCCCGTTTAAACTGTTATTGCAAAACAGTGGACGTAGACCGTACTAGTGATCAGTGATTGTACATGTATACAGTACATGATAAAGATCAATCACGGGTTTACTTGTGCATGGACTTTGTACATAGCTGATACGTGTTGTCTTCATTATTTATAACCAGACATTTAACACTAATTCTTTAAAGATACAACTTAAAACATTTATGTTTTCCCTTCCATGTGAAGTTGTAAGCTGTTGATGTCCATACCATTATTTGACCCGTTAACGTCTACGTGCGCGCAAGTGTCGTTGGTGTTTGTATTCCAAATCTCCTTGTGCTGCGCGGCTGGCACTAAGGCTACAACACGTACGGCTAAAGTACAATCATGACAATTATTTTCCTTACCATGGGCAATGCTCATTTTTAGAAAACTTCTCTGTTGGATATGTGGGCTCGTACTTGTACAGACTTGTTGTTGATCATGTGATATCAATCGCAATACAGCATTGGTTCTGTGCGTAACATTGCAAGCTCAGTAGTGCAGAAAGGGTTGCTTGACATGCGCTATTATGCGATATCTGTACACACGTCTATGTGGTTGAAATCAGGGTTGAGTGGGGTATGGTGTTTTCCCAAAGAAGTTTACAGCTGGTGATGATACCACGTGATATTCACACTGTCTGGGGAGAGCCTTGGAACCAGGCAGTGCAGATATATCCTTACCCAATGACGACTCATCTGTCTTCACACTATGTACTCTTCTTGGATTCCTATACCAATTGATATCACAGTAAACAAAGTGATTAGACTCAACATAAGGCAAACTGCGTGCCATTCCATCACTACGTACCCAATGCAAAATATGCCTTAGCGGCCATGAAATACAACAACCAACAACTGTAATCTTTTATTTGAGGATTATATTTAAACTTCTTTTGATGCAGACTGATCTACAAGCAGTGATAATTCTTTGCAGCGAGAGATGGGTTCATCTCTTGAATGCATACATATGATGCTTAAGCTCTCCTCGTTATCTCTCCCTCTCTTTGATGAGGCTGTTCATCTTCTGTCTTTGTGAGTTTTCTTATGTTGACTAATAATTGTGACAGGTGTGCCTTTTTGTCATCAACCCCAGTCTTTTTCCTACTCTCCTCTCACTATCCCGTTATTTCTGTTCTAGCCCTTCTTTGTCTTCTCTTTCATAATAATCTCTTACTCCCCTTTTTAATTCCTCCGTTTCCTCTTTCTTACCTGAGCAAAATTATCACCGTCTGAAGTACTTGCCCAATCAATATTTCCATAGTTGAAGATAGCAAATGACAAATTTCCGTTAGTGACCAAAATTGCTTGCAAAGAATTTTTCTGAAATCAAGTGAAAAACACCGTTTAAATGAGCAATACCTGAATGTAGGTTTTCCGATTGGATTTGTTATTAGACATGTTAGAAGGGATAGTTTACCCTGAAATTATTTTGGTTTCAATAAAAGGGGACACATGAAAGAAACAAATCGGTCAAAGGAAAGCAAGTTATTTGATTTCAAAATGTCAAAGAACCAGAAAGATTCAGTTACGAACTTGTGAGTGTTATCCTTGTGGACTTTAACAACCACAGCACATCGTGGGGCTACCAATTATTTTTTTTACTATCAGCATTAATGATAAGGGCCACCAAGATGATTCAATTGCTTTCATTGAACATGCACATGTTTATTAGCTTACCATTATCTTAAAGCGATAGTTCACCTTGATATTATTTTGGTTTCAAGAAAAGGAGACCCATGAAAAAAAACCATATTTAAAACTCAAAAATCGAATAGCTTTCTTTTCCTTTGACCAATTTTCGTCAAACATTCACTAATATGTTTCTATCTTGTGTCTTCTTTCATTTACACCATAATAATTTCAGGGTGAACTATTTTTTTACCGAGTGTCACCCAGCCTGTTCTGTTTGTATTGTATGTTCATTAATGTGGTATATGGGTACTGTGATAAGTAACAACAGATCGTAAGCAAATAATAAACGTTGGTGAAGGGGATTGGATAAACTATCACTTCCTAGGCGATCTGGATGCAGCTGAGGAAAGATAGCGTATACATTCAGATCGCCGAGGAAGTGATAGTTCGTCTCATTGCCTGAAACCAAAAGTTGATTATTTGCTTTATATTCCACATCTGAAACCAACTTTCTATACCAAGAATGGCTATTTGACCTACAAAGTAATGTTTACTTCTCTACCTAATTAGCCCCTAGCCGCTGCCATGGGGAACATGCGTATAGGAGGCGCGCTAAGACGCGCGTTAGGACGCGTTAGTAGGAGCTACTGTTATTAATAGTCCGAGTGTAACGCACTTTTATTTCGCTCGTACTCAAAATATTGATCACGCGTTATGACGCTGAGGAGTGAAGAGATCAACGAAACGAAAAAGTACTATCACCTAGAGTGAAACGAACTTTTCTTCTCAGGTGATCAGATGGGCAAAACTAAGCTTTATCACGTGATCAACTCTTGACCAATCCTATAGCAGCATTCTTAGTATGTGGAATATAATACTCAATATCATAACTCAAGACAATCAAGTTTTACAGATTATAGTTCAACTTTAATCACTGCTTCAAATTGAAGACATCAAAAATCATTTTGCAAAAAAATGCAAGCCAACTTTATGTATCAATGAAACATCAGGTCTCACATATTTAATTACAGAGCGTATAATCAAGTACTATAAACTTGTCAGAGATACGGAATACATTTATCTACTCCGTAAGCGCTGCGCGAGAGTTCGTAGTGTTTTGGGTGCACCAATAAGATGACTGTTCATTGAGTCGCGAAAAACTGTATGTCAACATACAGACCTCAATATATGCTGATGGAAAGCCTAGTGCTGAAACGTCGAGGAAAACGCTGTGTTGATGCTGAGATGTCGCCACACACACGTCCTCTTGGAGCAAGATCTTAGGTCACTCTGACTTGGTGCTATCAAGTTGCGCCCATCCACCCACTTACATTCATACATCATACACGGCCAAGTGTCCGACTGCCACGTAGGCACCACAATCACATGATACGATTGCTTCTACGATGATACTCATGTATACTCATGGTTACCATGGTTACGGACAAATTACCAATTCGTTGTTTTAGGGGGTTTGCAGATGCATGTTCAAGGTCATTAACAAGGAGACAAAATGATGAATATTCGTTTAGTACTGATTACAGCCTTGTATCACAGAAAAAAAAGCGCCATTCATCTCTGGGTCATTACACTTTGCAATATTATGAACCGAAATGTATCATTTTACATTGCTGCTTTATACTGTCTCGGATTACAATACCATGACCACTATGTTGTGAACAATTTCATTTAGAATGGTTATGAATACTTTTGACATTTTGCGTATTATGTGTAATACTCTAAGATCCAATAAAAGTGAAACATAAGTTGATGATGCTCAAATACACATGTCTAGGACTGACCTTTGTCAAAGCTTTGAATGAATCAAAACATTATGATTCAAAATGTATAACCTATGGAACAATCAATTAATCATGTTAATCATGAGTAATGAATATTGTCGGCCTATATATACCACGTTTTGATCATCGTTTTATGTCTATGTGTTTGTCTAGTGAAAGCCGTCGTCATGATCTTTAAAGTGTCTTGCAACGAGGAAAGCACCTGGCTCCAATTCAAGGGTAAAGGAAGTGATCATAAAAGTCTTCGGCAAGCCGAAAGTCTATAGCGGACCATGTCGATACGTGCTAAGATAGTCTCCGGGGAGAGAGAAACTCCTCACCAGCCCTTCCCCGGAATGGCTGGGATTCCCTCGTGGCGTTCCGGCGTAACGTGTACCGTGGTTTTCTGGCGCCATGGGCTCACCGGTGTAGGCGTAGTTCGGATAAACACGTGATCGGTCATGTGGCATCAAATGGTGAGGCGGCGGAGGTGGCATATTCCCAACCAGTGTCGCGTGAGTCGCCGAAGAACACGGTAAGTCTGTACCGTACATACCATAGCCAGGCGTCGCGAACGCCCCTGCATTCGGACTGTTCCACGCGGTCGGGACGGGGAGGGTAGGGTGATGAGAATGGTGGTGGGGCTGGGCGGGAAGCATGGGATTGGGGAATGGACTGTGTTGGTAATTAAACGGCGCCACCGGTGGGAAAGATGCAGCGGTTGTGCCATACTCGTTGAGATGCAGCTCCCCGTGTTGTCGGGGATAGATCTCGAAAGGAATTTCTGGCTCACTGGGTGTGGTAGTTACATCCCCATACGAGGAATGGATCATTCCTGTCTGGTATGTCGGTGCGTACGTCTCGTCGCTCCCATACGGCTCGGCTGGGGATGGGTACGTCTGGACGCATGGCTTGGAGGATGACGATGTAACGCCTCCGTCGACTGCGACCTCGCATCGGACGTTGATGTCCTGACCGACTTCGGTTGGTCTCCATGGTGGCATACCCAAGTTGTTCGTGATGTGAACGTTATGACCGGTTTGTGCATCTACAGGAAGCTCTAAGTCACAAAAATAAATGTGAATAATGGGTAATAGACACAATACATTGATAATCACGATAAGGGTAACCAAGTCAATGATAGTAGTACCGATATTTTAGATGACCAGCTACAACATTAACCCGTAGTGCGCCAGACAGAATGCTATTCTATCAAAGTTTTTTTGTGCACAAATTCATCAAAGGCGTGTAAAGGCTTGAATAGACTATTGTAAAACCATTTATCCATATTAATGTCATACATTTTTATATATAATAGTTACAGTTGTCAACATCCAGTTATATTTAACAGTTTCAAAAGTTTCTTGAAAATTCACAGACCATGCTGCCTATCAAAATAACTTCCTCTGTCCCAGATATTAATAAAAACAACCTTCTACTTGTTTACACAAATTGGGGGCTGAAACCCAAACTCCCTCCTGCATGGGTGGATATGTTTACATTAAAAGTAGCCAGTATGGTCCCCTTATCAGTTCTACCTCCGTTGGGTTGTATTGCTTCCTGCCCCAGTTTACAAAACACCCATCTTTAATTCTGCCTCCTTTAGATGAAAACTCCAAGAGTTGGAATCTGAATTCATTCTTCTCTTCTCTGCCTCTTGGCGTGAAGACGACTTTAGCTAGGTCTCCCTAGTCCTCCCTTTTTAGGGTTTAATATAGGACCGTCTGCTGGGAGTACCATTGAGTTTTATACCATTGAGTTTTATACCATTGAGTTTTATACCATTGAGTTATCTACCATTGAGTTTTCTACCACTGAGTTTCTACCTCCGAGTTTATACCTCTGTACATTTCAGTCTTTGTACATGTCAACTTTGTATCCGGAGTCATATATATACTGTATAATATCTTCCATGTACAACTTGAACTGGAGATACGTCAATAATAAATTCTCTATTGACTACTGGACAAGAGCGTGTCTACTTCTACTATTTTCTTCCTCATTTGAGAAGAGTAAGGGTGTATATACCAGCCACGACTACAAACAACACATATACACTCTTACACTATTGTAGCCTGTTTTCTACACGACGTGTTAAAATTTCCCAAAATTATAGGGTCTAAGATATTATTCATAAATTGTATACTAATTTTTTGTTATGTGTTGTAAATAAAAGTCAAACTGAAATTTATTCTAACCGTGCTTCTTTTTATTATTATTATTATCATTTTTTTTTTACAAATTAAGTTTATCACGACAAACATTAATTATGGCATTTCCGGTTCATTTGTGAGTAAATTTTGCTCAGCGAAGCCAAACTTCAACAGGCGAGCATGAAAGATAAACAATTGCCTAAAAATATTTTGTGTTGCAGTCCACGTACCGTCCTGGCTAGCTAAGCTATTCAGTCTTTTTTTCTTGGGTTTGTGACCCTGGCCAGATCCGGACTTCCGATTGGTCGATCTGATCGAGGCCTTGGTGCTCATCTCAGCTGTAACCATGGTAATGATAAAGTAGAAAGTCAAAGAAAAATATAAAAGCGAAGCCACTCTCGAAACTATCGTTGGCACAACCTCGCTTTAGTAGTATTTATATGCACAAAGCCTTAGTCCCTAAAGTGATTCGCGACTGTGAATTTTGTTAGATCTGCTACAGGATCTACTTCATCAAGATTAAGGTTAACATTTGATGAAAAGATCCCTAGAGAATTTGGGGCCATTTGATTGTACCCATGTCATAAAAACATATTTTCAAAATTTTGATCACTTCTTGATGTCTTTGGCATGTTAGGTGAAGCGATATCTCCAGAAATACATCATCAAATCATGTAACATTTGGCTCACTGTAAGGTTGTTCAAATATCAAAAAAATGGTGATGTTCCATAGACATTGCAATTCATCTTCCTTAATTAATTTACATCATATAATTTGCATTTCAATATAAATGTTTTACCTGTGAGATTTAATAATATGAGCCTAAGTCAAAGCCCTGAGGCAATAATCCTTGACGGATATGGAATTGGAGCATCCAATTACACCCCGGTAATCCAAACTCAAGACACCAAACTAATAACAGCATGGCTCTATAATGTAAGGCTAGAATATGGTAATACTTGAAACACGATATCGAAGTCCCTGCTCTTAACCCTGCACTAGACCTACCAATACCCACATAATATAAAAGGGCTAGGCTTGGTATGTTTGGGACCTGCAATACCCCTCAGCAACGGTGAAGACCTCGAGGCAAATAGACATGATCCTTGGTCATATGCTTAAAATCATGTTAGTTGGGAACGTAACTAGATTTTGTCACTGAGATACTCTATTGTTGAATGTGTAATACCATATATAGACCATATAATGCTATATTTGGGCCCTTTGGTGTAAAGCAAAGGCTCCACAATGTTTATTATTAGTCGTGTAATACCATTTACAGGCCCTATGATGCTACATCTGGGCCCTATGGTGCTAATCGAAGGTATCGTAATGCTTATTATTGGCTGTATAGTACCTTTACAGGCCACATTTTGATAGATCTCGGCTCTTTCATGTTCAGCAAAGGTCCTAATTGGCTAACTTTTGGCAAGTGAAGGCCCTGTGATGCTAGATCCGGGACACTTGATGCTTATCAAAGGCCCCAAAGCTACTGTAATTTCGGTTTTTTATATTATTGATGCTACACCAATAATTGAAGCCATATGACGCTTCTCCTTGGTCCTCATCTTCTTTAATGAAAGATGTTAGATGTTGCCCTGTAATCACTGCACGTCAACATAGGCTGATCGTTTGAAGATCATGAATATGGAGATGATAGTCATTTTGGCTCTGTAATGATTGTTAAAAACTGTCGAGAATATTTTCAGAGACAGGATCATAGCATTAGAAGAGTGAGGCACATTTGGCGTCAATGGGAAATATTAATAATTACTACTTTCATAAGCATCTGAATATGCCACTCGGATCATTTTAAATTTTGGATACGTTATAAAGGACATATTAATGACTCTGGGATCATTAAAGATGATTCTGTTGCAATACTTGCAACATGATAATATACACACACGTCACATAAAGAGGAAACCAAACTGGCTTGCTATTGGTGCGGTCTCATACCGGTTTTCTTCATGTGCTGTTGAACACTTCGCTGATACCCGTCATGGACAGCCTTCTCGTGTTGCGTCTCAATAGCAAGCAGGGCGTATTCCTGGAGCATCAAATTCAGCAGGTGAAATTTGCCTAGAAGCAAAAGCGACACATATCCAGTTTTCAGGTTTTAGTTTTTGTTTTATATCATAAACAAAAATGACATGACATTACAGAACAGCACAAGGTACAGATTGCACAAAATACAAAGTTAATTCAATACAGGGTACATTCATTCATTCTTTGTATGAGCTTAAAATGATGACAAGTTGAGGAGAAGGAAAGGCAGAGTTAACAGTGAAATATGGGGAAACCTATTGAAAAGCTGAGCTTGTATTGTATAGATACCCTTAATTAGTGAAATAAAGTCTTCATATCAATATCTCATAATAAGTGTATGTTAATGAGAACAAGACAGATAATCTGTAAAAATATAAAGATATAAGAGAATAAAAAAATTGAGAGAACTAGCACATATGTCTTTAAAATAAATAATAAAAATATAAAATATTGAAGAAGTAGTTTTAATATTTCACTGTAAATGTATATGCAGGCACATGCGGACGAACAGCCATTGACTGAGGCATTCTTTTTAAATCGTGGTTAAATAGAATGAATTAAATTAAATTAAATTAAATTAAATGATACATATATTTGTTAACGAAAAGTTATCAAAGTATGCCCTCCCCTTCACCATATTTAGAATCTTATCTGACGGCATTGTGATTGGTCGGTTCATCTTACCGAAGCTGGTCACGGATCTGACGGTGAACTCGCCCATGAGCTTGCCCGTGATGAACGACCAGTTCATCAGAAACCCTGAGGCGTGGTCATTGAACTCGGCAGGGTCGACGCTGTCAGACTCCAACTCCTGATCGGAAAGTGTGACGTAGATTAAAAAAATTATTGTAATCCTCACCGATTTGTGACAACATTACAATATAGCTTTACCGTGATTGTATGTGTGTGTGTGTGTGTGTGTGTGTGTGTGTGTGTGTGTGTGTGTGTGTGTGTGTGTGTGTGTGTAGGGGAGGGGGTGAAAGCGTGTGCGCGTGTTGAATGTGGGAGACGGGGGGGGGGGTGGGGAGGGGGAGTCGGTGTATTGTGGGTAAAACAAATGTGTAAAATTATGGATCTATTCAGAGTGGATGTTACCTTTGCATTGTCCCTAACCTGTCTTATTAGGGCTCATTCATTGAATGAGGTGAAGGGGGGGGGGGGGGGGGGGGGGGGTTAAATGCAGTATCACGCAGATAAAATCAATAATGAAATAATAGTAGACGCGATATGAATAGAGAAGGTACGCCGTGGTCGCCCACCTTAAGAAGGTGTTTTTCGATGACGCAGTCGATCCACTCAATGAAGGACTCGAGGGGGGCCTGCTTGTTCATGAGGGCATCGAACTCTGCTAGGACTAAGAAAGAAAGGGAGAGAGAGAGAGAGAGAGAGAGAGAGGGAGGGAAGCATAATGAGAGAAAGAGAGAAGAGGATAGAGAAAGAGAGAGAGAGAGAGAGAGAGAGAGAGAGAGAGGGTGGATGAGGGAGAGAAAGAGAAAAAGAAAAGAGAGAGGAGGAAGATGGATGGAGTAGGGAGAGAAAGGGGAAGAAAGGGAGAAAGAGCGAAAGGAGGGAGAGAGAGAGAGAGAGCATGCGAGATAGAGAAATAGTGAAAAAGAACATCCACTAGAAACAGCAATCACAGTGTCATCAATATATTATGATGCTTCTCGCAAAAAAAAAAAAAACCGTGAGATGATGCAGAACGTGCGTTTCCGTGCTCCAAATTGTTGATTTGATACACACATATTTTGGTCTAAATTTGTCAACAACATAGTCTCATTGATTATTATTACATATTACAATAATAATGATAAATAAAAAGTCACGAAATCTGCTTCTGACAAATAAAAGGAACATCCTTTGACTTAATGATGTGTAAATTTCAACTTGAT
The DNA here is from genome assembly GCA_963669155.1 of Arbacia lixula. Lineage (NCBI taxonomy): Eukaryota > Metazoa > Echinodermata > Echinoidea > Arbacioida > Arbaciidae > Arbacia > Arbacia lixula. Next base: position 22,464 of record CAVLGW020000001.1, read on the forward strand.
TGAGGTTGTACCATTCCAATTTTTGGTTCTTAATGGTAATACAGAATCAACTCACACTTTTAGAATGAGCTTCATCTAACCACTTACTCTCAACAGACCTCGCCTCGTCCTCCTCCGTTAGCCCTAGCTGGTGGAAGGAATCTGAGGACAGCACGTCTTTCAGATCCCCGAGCATCTCAGTGATGGACTCGTGACTCATCAACACCGACCTAGAAATCTAGCGTAGACATTGAAACATGTTAAGCGCTTTCCTGTATGGAATGACCACATGCCTATCAAAACCGAAGTAGAAATCTAAAAAAAAAAGACATAGCAACGCGCTGTACCGTCCATCTTTACAAAAATAACGCCTGGATATTTAGGCCGACCTAGAAATCTAAGATAGACATTGAGACATGTTAAGCGACCACTGTATGAAAACACACCTGCTTACTAGGACCGACCTAGAAATCTAAGATAGATATAGAAACCAGCTGGAACGTCCACCTACGTATAAAGAAAGAACACCTGCATATTAAGGCCAACCTAGAATTCTGACATAGACATTGGAACATGTTTAACGATCATCTGTCTGGAAAGACCACCTGCCTTTAAAGATCGACCTCGAAATCTAACAAATATTGACACATACTTTAGCAGCCAAATGTATGGGAGAGGCCGTATTTCCTGTTTCCGTTGACAGATGTTTCTCCTTGAAACCTATATTAAAATAGGCGTTACATAAAGACCACCAACTTATAAAGACCACATTGCTTGCCCCCCTTGAGCGATCTTGAAACACCGGTTTCACTTTATCATTCACTAAATGGTCATTGTTTAGCTGGAATGGCAGAAATGGGCTAAAACTACTTGAACTCGCCTTATTACATGAACGCATGTATGAGTTACAGTCACGATAGACTTGCATTGTCTATTATTATGATGTACGCAAAACACGAATTTTTAGGAACATATAATTATAAACCTGCTATAGAAGTGTGCTTAGTGTTAAGGTCCTGAGAGGTAGATGAATTTATTTTTCTATCGCCCTCTTATTCCAACCCACACGGGTCCTAGCAGGCTGCCATACCTGGGCAAGATGAATGAACGACATCTGTCGACGGAGGCTTTGGACGAACGCTCGAACAACTGCGAAAAAAGGGAAGAAAGAGAAGGGCGAGATTTCAGAGGGCGAGAATGAGAGAAGGAGAAACCGATGGGGCACAGATAGATATACATGAGGAGAGAGCAGAAAATTAAAGAAATATAGTTAAGAGTCACATCATGATATTGAGTGTGTACCACATTTTTTCTCAATTATATCCATAATTGATTTTTCTTTTAATCCGATCTATTAAAGATATACATGGTGTAGAAAGGCATAAGTCACTTTCGTATTAAACCTAATAACGTAACCCTAATCAAAGAACATGTGGTTTCTTTGAAGAATATAACGAATAATTTTTTACAAGTCATACATTAAATGAAAAATGAAACATGAATAACATTAAATGAAATGCTTTGATTAGAGTAAACAATTACAGAAAGCTTTTGACAAAAATGCATAACTCATCAACTTAAATTCCTTGGAAACTGTCTTCAGAATGAAGTAAATGGACGATTGAACTTGACGGGGAAGACAGGAGAAAAGAAGAGGAGAAAAGAACTAGAGAAAGGAAGAGAATGAGGTATTAAAGAAGTGCAGAATGAAGTGTGAAATCAAGCTCACAACATATGATGATGATAATAGTAATGATAAAAAATCATACCGCGCTCAATACTACATTTCTAATCAAGAGCACCAGCCAACCTTCAAGTTCTTTTCAGAGATAGTGACCAACTATAAATCACGTACAAAACATATTTGATCGGCACAAAATGGTTGCCCTTTTCATTTTAAAACATGATATGTAACGGCACTAGCAGAAGAATAAGAAGAAGACGAAGAAGAAGAAAAAGGGGATGGTAAAGAAGAAGACGAAGAAGAAAAAGAAGAAGAAGAGGAAGAACAAGAAGAACAAGAAGCCGAAGAAGAAGAAACCGAAGAAACCGAAGAAGAAGAAGAAGAAGAAGAAGAAGAAGAAGAAGAAGAAGAAGGAGAAGAAGAAGAAGAAGAAGAAGAAGAAGAAGAAGAAGAAAAAGGAGAAGAAGAAAAAGAAGAAGAAGTAGAGGAAGAAAAAGAAAGTATGAGAAGAAGAAGATAAAGAAGGAAAAGAGAGGAAGAAAAACAAAAGAAGAAAAAGGAAAGTAGAGGAATAGAAGAAGAAGAAGAAGGAGAAGAAGAAGAAGGAGAAGAAGAAGTAGAAGAAGAAGAAGAAGAAGAAGAAGAAGAAGAAGAAGAAGAAGAAGGAGAAGAGAAGTCTCTAATGTCTATTTCACCTTTCATCTTCTTCTCTTTGATCTTCTCCGGGATTTGGTCGAGCGCCATCTCCAACCAAACGGGTAGATTTCTCGCGAACAAACGTATTTCACCGGAGAGACTGGAGAAAACAGAAAAATGAAGATAGAGTTATCTTACACGAAGCCTATTTTGGGTGTTGGTGTTGGACAATTTTTTTTACCTTAACTGCAATATTCAATACACGGGTTTGGCTGCGGTAGACTGATCCGTCTGAATTCCTTTCCCGCTTTGGCATGCTTGGGACAGAAGGAGAACGAAAGAGTCCCTACTTGTGTGAGTACTAAACTCCATTTTTAAAGTCTGAATTCGAAACGTCCAAAAATCTGGAATTCAGGTTGCGATAAGTACATAATTCTCTTAATTAAATTTTATCTAGAAAGGGAAGACTACTTTTAGGCGCTTGCTTTTCAAGAGAAAAAGATCCAAAAAACTCACCTTTCAGGAATGTCTTGAATTGATGCTGGGATTAGAATGTCATTCAAGACCTTCAATAGATATTAAGAGCAAATTTCGAAACAACAATATATATAAACTTATTGCATCTCATCAAGCATAACAAATAGAAGCAAAACGATGAACGTTTGGAGGAAAATCAAAGTTGTGAAGTATATAAAGTGGGTAATCTAGGCACTGTATTACACAATGTCAAAAAGAGCACAACTGATAGGTTCACAAGGGAACATTTTGATGAACATTTCTAAAGCACAATGAGACGGTTGCAAACATATGATTACGTCTTAAGGTAGCCCTGGCATGTTTTATACGTTGAAATAAGCAAATCAAATAGGATTTGCCCTGGGTGAGTTGGACACATGACGAAAAGACAATGCCAATATTTAAGACAATATCAAGCGAAAGTTGGTGTAGAACAAATCAAACTACACCTGGGTATTGTCACTGATTGTTGTGGTTAGTGATGCGCTTTACGAGAGAAATACAAATCATGACAATTTTGTAATTTGTACGGGTTTCGCTCTCACTTATCTCTATCTGTCTATTGTATGCGTGTAACGCATTTTCTCTCCGTATTTGTTATTTACAATGTACTGTGCATTTTCTTTTCATATATTCGTTGCTTGCTGCTATAATGCGTATTATTCTGAGGAATAGGCTAATGTAATGAATGTTACTTCATCGTCTGGTGTGGACATCATGCTGATTACAAAGAGTCGGCAGACAGATATTGGTTGCGTTCATTGGACACCTTTTTGCCCTAGAATCACGATTAGAATCATGTTTGAAGACGTATTTCTGCAGAATCACGATTGCGTTCAGACGAAATGTAATATAAACGTGACTCAAAACGCAAACATGAAACGCGTTTGGAAACCGTCTGGAAACGCGTTTCTGCAGAATCACGTTCAAAAAAGGTCGCTTGAAACGCAACCGCGTTTTGAATCATGATTCTATGAAGTCAATGTGTCTGCCTATTTCCGGTGCTAGTCAAGCAGCCCACGTAGAAGACAGAAAATGCATGCATAAAAGCTGACCTATACTTCCTGGATCAAACTGCGCACTGCGATGCGCACTGGATCGGCCCGAATCCGAGTAGAAACGTGATTGGAGAGAAGGTCGTCGTGATTCATGTTTGCGTTTTGAATCACGTTTTGAATCATGATTCAAAACGCGATTCTGGCGATGGTCGCATGAACGCAACCATAGATTGCCACAACTGTGCCTGTGACTGCAACATGGACTGTAACATGGACTGTAACATGGAATCTGTGCATACACAATCGTGTGTACATCGGATTGTTAAGAGCAGCTGCCAGTCGTGGCAACCTAAAACACATAACTGATAAGGAGAGTGCGAGGAGAGGGTCAGTACAAAGCGCAGATGATCACAACTTTCACTTTGTCGGGCCATACCTTGTACAAGACTGAATCACAAAGCACGATGACGTCAGTGATGACGTCATATTCTAGTAGATAGGACAGGTGAGGAGGAAGTCCTTGCCAGAAGTGTAGCAGGAAATTTTGAATCTGCAGCAGGATATGAGAGAAAAATCATGATAAATGACGTTGACAATACTCCTGTCAAGGCAGGGGCCTGCAGATAATGGACTCAATTGACCAAATTCAATATCAAGTGTAAAAACCCATTGGAAGTTCTTTCCGATGTAATGTGTTATCAGTAAAGGTCTTGCACAACATTTCTCTCTAAAGCTTTGGTCACAACTCCAAAAAGTAGCATGCTCGGCGGCCGGGCGGCGAGTTTTTAGCCAATTTCGCCCGGGCACCGAGCGGCGTCCGCCCAGGCACCGCTTGTTTTTAAGGCATCGCTCGGTCGCCGCTGAAGTTTTAGCGCGGAGTTAAAATTCGGGCGGCTCCTGCTCGCTTTTCATTCGCCGCCCAAAATAGACTGGGTGCCCGGGCAGTCGCCGCCCGGGCACCGACCTAATCGAGGGTTTGCCGTCGAGCGATTTAGGGGAAGAAACCGCTAGGTCAAAGGCTGACGAGCGGTCGCCGCCCGGTCGCCACTCGGGAGATCAGCCGGTGACTGGACAACGAGTTCAAAATTGGTAGGCGTCCGGGCAGCGCCAGTTCGATTTACCGCAGCGTCTGTCCGCTCATGGCTGGGTACATAAGGCGCTCCTCAGCGTTGACCGCTCAGATGCATAGCAAAAGCCTTGTCGTTGATGACCAGCCTATATGTATTACCCAGGTTGCCTGTGAGAAATTCCCGGCGGAGCCCGGCGGACCGCCGCAGGTATGCCTACGAGACACCCGAAGATTCACCGCCGATAATCGGCTGACCGCCAGACAATTTCTTTAAAATCAACCGGTGGCCGGTGGGAGACCGCCCGGGAATTGGTGGGTCATCAGTCGGTCACTGCCGGGACGCCGCGCGGAGAAGCTCTCCGGTTTCGCCCAGTTTTGACTTAAAATCGATCAGCGACCGACGGGAAATCGCTCAGGCATCGCGTGTGCTCTACAGCCTGCTCGATATTTTCAAAAATTGCTGGGCGATGCCTAGTTTCCAGCAGCGACCGAGAAGGCTACATATCGGTTGGTCGCCGCTCTGAGTTGTGACCTTAGCTTAAGTAATAGGTGGTGGTGATGAGATATTTACTTAACTCTAACGGTTATTAATATGTTTGATTTTTGTAAATATTGACAAATACCATGAGGAGGATCAATTGCCTACTTTTGCGAAGAATGTGTAATTTCGGTTAATTCCAATCCACGATGCACAGTGAGCACGATAAGAATAAAGGGGTTGTGTTTAAAAAAAAAACTTCCTAGCGAAGTCAGTTGCTATGAATGCATGTTATGTTCTTCAGCAACCTGCTGGGCTAACTAATGTTCCACGAGTTCATTTCATGAATACGGACCCTGTATAGGGTTACCATGGTGATTACTGGAGGAGGCGGGTTGCCATTCACTCACCTCGTCGAAGTTGTTGGAGACAATGACATCCAGCAGGCGTTGTGAGTGAGTGCGGTACATCACGATGAAGGTCTCTACCTATGACATCATTAGCAGGGCAAACGGGACATTATACCAGTTTGCGCCATGGTCGGACAAGCCACTAAATAAATACTAATACTAGGCTGCAGACTTGGATATGTTCATTATTCTGTGTTGATGATGGGTGTAAATGCATTTTACAGTGTGCCCAGAACAACAATACAAACATGTGCACGTGGTGGAATGTTCTTTTACTGCCTTTTAAAGATGAAAACCTGTTGTCATATCTGCATGGTAATGAATAGAAACGTGGAAGACTATCTAATGAATTTTCATTTTACTCTGTGGATTGTACGATTGACCCGAGGTCATTCGCACACATTGCAACTACGAACTCGCTTATTGGTTTGGTCTGTTTGTATGCCACGTGTGTGTTTATGACAAATAAAAGAACATATAACTCAAACTGAGCGTCATTCATCTCCCTCGCACACAAAATGTTAAAATCATACGAAAATCACTTTTGTGAATATTCGCACTTCTTCCATAACTTCGTATCATACTTGCACCTTGATGACAAATTTCCAATTCAATAGCAAGAGTCAAATTATGTTTATTGATGTAAATTTGCCTCCGCATGCAGTCAGTCATATAGCAGGGGTCCTCACGTTACCAACATACGGGATTTCAGGTAAAAATTTTATACATAATTAATAAGAATGATTATAGATCATATTGATAATTACATATTTGAAGATGGAAATAATAATTTTCTGAAGGCATGTGCACCCAGCATGAAGCCATCAATGAACAGAGGGTCATGACATTGGGAAATGCATTTGCTGGAAAAAAATGGAAATGTTTGCTATTAAAGTGTACGAAATAACAGCAAGAGAGTATGACGGAGATGTATACCTTTGAATCATAAACACATTCATAGCTATGTTATTAACATTTGCACCTCTCCTCAATATTTTTCCGCTGTCTTTCCATGATTTGTCTGTTTTAATCAAACGCAACGTATTTTGCGTATTTAAAAGTTCCCTTTTAAGACGACAAAGTGATTTGTATTGACAAGCTTTGCAAAGACGATACCTTATCACACGTGACATCCGGCGGGAGAACTAGGTTCTTAGCATCCGGGTACTCTGGTAGGAGGGTGCCCGTCTTGGAGCTGAGGGAGAACTTCTTGTTGGACCCCTATTAACAATTATGGAAGAACATTAAGAATCCTTTTGTGCAAATCATGTTAATCATCTGAAAATGTTCAGAAGGAATGAGCATTTACACTGGTGTAGTACATAATGTACCACACAACGAGCATGATGCAAAGTTGTGCGTCTTTCTCTCCTCTATTTCTCTCTGTCTCTTTCTTTCTCCATCTATCTCTTTCTCTCTCTTTCTCTTTCTCTCTCTCTCTCTCTCTCTCTCTCTCTATCTCAAAATTGGTTATTGTGGTTTGTCCGCTCCCCCCTCTCTCTCTCTGTCTCTGTCTCTGTCTCTGTCTCTGTCTCTGTCTCTGTCTCTGTCTCTCTCCCCTCTCTGTCTGTCTGTCTGTCTCTCTCTCTCTTTCTCTCTCTCCCTCTCTCTATCTCTATCTCTCTCTCTATTTCGATCACATTCATTCTTTTTTTCCTTTCTCTCTCGTTGTTACTCTTCCTGCCCCCACTCTGTGAATGTGCTACATGCATTTATACAAATATTTTTTCTTTACTCACATCTACTTTAGGTTTCTTTTCGGAGAAT